>JARJDW010007179.1:0-50480 GCA_030264715.1 Adinopsis sp. GC000173 | reverse complement strand
ATTATCTACAATGTAAGAAATGTGACTGTAAATAAAAATTTTAATGCATTTACGCATAAAACTGTTTATTGCGAATTAAACCATGTCAAAACTAGACAATTTCAACTTTATTACATTTGGTAGGTGCCATTTTTCATTTCAAATCTATTCTTTAAATATGAAGTATTAACTAATATTTTAAATTTTCCTATTATCAAATAAAAAATATTTAATTACACCAGTTCAACAAACTAATACATTGCATAGAATTATATGAGCTGTGTTAAGTTATCTCATATAAAAGTAATTGAAATTATCAGCAATTAAATGAATATTGTATAATAGAAAATATAATAGGTATTCACTTCCGAATCAACTTACAAATATACGGTCTGTCCTAGTATCGATTTCAATGCATATAGACATAATTTTATATTTTGATCAATCTTCTTTTTTAAATAAATTTTGCAGCATTATTAACCTAGATGGAAAAATATTTCTTATCTTAAATTTTATAAAAGTGGAAATGTGTTTAAACTTTATTTCAAGCCAAAAACCTCAAAACGTCATTCTAAAATTTTTATTCCATTGTACCTGAAGTTAAGTCAAACCGGGGACACACTGCATAATAGTAAATAATATATTCTACTACAAGATGGTCAAGACTAACNTAAAAACCTCAAAACGTCATTCTAAAATTTTTATTCCATTGTACCTGAAGTTAAGTCAAACCGGGGACACACTGCATAATAGTAAATAATATATTCTACTACAAGATGGTCAAGACTAACTTCCATGACACGTCCTTTCTTTAAAGGCTCAGTATCTTGAGAGTCTGCACCTAGCTCTTCTTGACGATACAGATTTTTAGTGTCCCACGTTTTTCTGAACTTGCTTTCTTCTTCTCTATCTTCCGGTCCAGGAATTCTAGGAAACACTTATTCTTTTACTTTATTACTAGGGATTTCACATTGATTTTCTTCTTCGGGCATCATTTCTTCTACTTCTCCATTGCTAACTAACTACTGGATTCTAAATATTCTTAACTTCTTTTGTTAATTTACAATATTTAATTTTGTTTGCATGTGAAGCTTCTACCTTGTTTTATAAATAATTTATTTTTATTTATTGTGTTAGCCTTTTGTCTTATTCTGCATAATCAATTTGGCAAGACTAACTTGCATGACACGTCGTTTCTTTAAAGGCTCCGATTCTTGGCGGTCTCCGCCTTTACGTCCTCTTGACGATACTGACAATTTAACTTTCCCACGTTATTCTTTCTTCTTCTCTATCCTTATGGTCAGAAATTGCAGTAAATACTTCTCTTTATAGTTTATTACTAGGGATTTCACATTGATTTTCTTCTTCGGGCATAATTTCTTCTACTTCTCCATTGCTAACTTACTACTGTATTCTAAATTTTCTTAGCTTCTATTGTTAATTTACAATATATAAATATGTTTCGCATGTCTTGCTTCTATCTTCTTTTATAAATAATCTATTTTTATTAAATATTGTGTTATCCTCTTGTCTTATTCTGCATAATCAATTTGGCAAGACTAACTTGCATGACACGTCGTTTCTTTAAAGACTCCGATTCTTGGCGGTCTCCGCCTTTACGTCCTCTTGACGATACTGACAATTTAACTTTCCCACGTTATTCTTTCTTCTTCTCTATCCTTATGGTCAGAAATTGCAGTATTTACTTCTCCTTTTACTTCATTACTAGAAATTTTACATTAATTTTCTTCTTCGGACATAATTTCTTCTAATTCTTCAATGCTAACTGTTGGGAAACCAACTTTCTTAAATTCTTTTGTGTATTCTATCTTGTTTAATATATAATCTATTTTTATTGAATATTGTGCTAGACTCTTGTCTTTTTTTGTATGAGATATTTGGCATTATTTCTATTATTGCTTGCCACATGTTATTATTTTCATACAAATTTATCATTAATGTGAGTCGATTATTATCTATTAACTTAAAGCGAAAACCGAAAACATTTACAATTTAATTTTATTGCGTACAATGGAATTAAATGGTGTGGGAATAAAAATTAAAGTGGTGCAATGCAATAAATAGCATTTTACTGCCCAAACAATCACCAAAACGAACGCCTTATTTATTTTAATTAAATTCCGTTTTATACAAAAATATATCATTCGGCAAATGCAGATAATACATAAAAGTATGTGCATCATCATTAAAATGAAAATATTAATTTAACAAGTTTCTGTGTACTGAAAAAAAAGAGTAAAAAGTTTAATTCGGTGAAAAAATGTTTGCAAAGCAATTTTCTATAACCATTTCGTTGCAGTTACCACAAGAGGAAATGAATTTCACTGATACAGGTTACAAAGGCAGCACATTTTAAAGGCAACACAACACAATTACGTTTCGCTTTTATTATATTTTAGGTGTTAATACAAAGTAAATGATCATTTCTTTTTGCTTGTCTTAAATGGCGTTTGTTTTACTACGAAAAAAACAAATGTCTAAAGTTTTCGAGCAATACATTCGTGAAGCAGAACCTACTTTATGTGTTACTATTTTGCAAAATGTCAACTACACAAGAATAAAATCAATGCATGATAAGAATTATAAAGCAATAAATTACTGTTTTCTAAAAAATGATTTTGCTTTATATATTTTAAAGTTTTTAGCGTTTTGTTTTAATTCCGCATGAATTAAATTGTACCAATCAAAATCTTATGGTAATTTTTACTTCTGCCAGAGAACATTTATAGTAAACTTTTCTGTTTGGTTGTGTACGAAAAAATATTTTAGGCAAAACCTACAAGTGATGTCTAAAAAATATTATTCTGTTAGCTTTCATTCTTTATAACTATTTGTAAACACGACATTAAATCAACAAAAATTAATGTAGATTGTGGTTGCCGGATTTTTTACGGTATGTTCCAACAAGAAGTGTTGCGGTATACTAGTTGAGAATCACTGGATTGTTTCATTATTAATTAAGATATCGATAGCTGAATATAACACGCTTAATTGGGATGCCAATTTTAGTATTAATTAATTTTTCATATTTTTTGTTTCTCAAAAACAATGTGCAGCACTCTGCGCATGATATTCAACTTCATTTTGCTGCTTTAAATATTTCAATATCTTAATTATGGCAAAAATCTGAAAATATAAATCATAATAGATTTTTTTATAAGTTTTAAAATATTTATTCCCATATTCTAAATTTTTACATTCTACTTGATAGGTAATTTAATGTCTTATTCAAAAATATATCTCTAATATAATATTAGATTCTGAAAATAGGATATTTATTCTATTAAATCGTTAAATTGTGAATTGGCTTAAAGTTTCATCTATGAATTTATTATGATCATGCCTTTCTTAAAGCAAGCAAGCACTATGACACTTTGACTTTTCTCTCCAGATCAAATATTCATAGTATTATCATTGCAAGCAATTTAGACAGCTTATAAAAAAGTATACATATTTTCCGTAGAAGAAATTTGAATTTTTGAAAATGATGATGTTGCATAAAGAAATAAAATATTTGTTTGCTTGGATGCATGATTTAATAAAATAGAATATTGAAATAATATTATGCAAACCAACAGCATGTTTTAAAATGAAATATTGTTTAGTCAGAAAAAGTGCATATAAGTATAAGTAAAGAAAAGAAGCAATTTCAGTATACGATATAAAACAATATATTCAAAACAATTTTTAAAGTATCAAACTCAATGTAATTGTGCAATGATTAAAGAATTGAATTGTAATATATTTAACCACAATTTCAAATAAACATCGTCCAGAATGGTCACAACTTTTAATAAATTCAATGTTTTATGCCATTATTTAATTAATTCACTAAATTTTCACTTTAATAGTTAAATATTTTATCTGAGATTACAAATATTTGAATATTTTTCATTCAAACAAAATGTTCTCTATAAATACAGTAGAAGAAAGAAGCCATTTCAGTATAGGATTTGAAAAATTATATTCAAAATTAGTTTTAACATATTAAAATGAATTTAATTGTAATTAGAAGAAAGCATATTTAATTTAGTTTGAAATGAATTGTAATTTATTTAAATTTTAACCACAAATTCAAATAAAACTAATCCAGCGTAGTCACAACTTTTTATAAATTCAATGTTTTATATCATCATTTAACTGATTCATTAAATTTTTACTTTAATAATACAATATTTTATCTGAGATTACAAATATTTGAGTATACATATTACCTAAATAATAACAACATTTTTTAATCAACCGAAATGTTCTCTTTTTATTTATAGTTACAATATATAAAATGAAAAATGTAGTAACGCTTTAAATAAATTATTATTATGAATTCACTTGTATTTTTTCTTTATAAATAATTTTATTTCCACAAAAATAATGGTGAAAGGCGAGGCGTTAATAATTTAATTGAAAAAATTGCACTTTAATATAATTAATCATCCTCGAATAGATAAATGAAGAAATAATCTATTTTAATTACTCTAATCAACGATGTAATACATCTATCACTTGTCATGCCAATATTACATCGATGTGACCTGAAACTCATTGAGAGTTCGCCGTAAGTTTGTTCAATGTCCTCACACAACATCGCAAAGTTTATAATTCCGGCACACAACTTGCCGGGGATTAACAACTAACGTCAAAAGTTGATTCGATCCTAAAATTAGAATGGAAAACACACAGAGAGAGCGAAAAAATGCTAGAGGAGAACAAAATCCTTTTATGCAGCTGCAAATTTCATCGACGGATTTTCTTGTATTAAATTTTAATGTTATGCGATGCAAAAAATCGTCAAGTAAATATGTAAAGGGTTGGCGTAGGGTGAGAGCGGCGAGCGTGTGTATGTATGCACAATGGCAAAGTGGTGCGAAAGACGCCTTCATCTAGGCGCAGGTCCAGCGCTAGGACGCTGTTAGTGTGGCGGTGGCAGCGGCGAGGTTCGGACGCATAACATCAACATGATGGCGACGACGACGACTGGCGTCGTTTGTGCTGCTTGCACGCTACCACGACAACACTAAATCATCACGCAATTAATATATCACAGATAAAAGAAACTTTATCGAAGCGCTGCTTGCCGCGTTTGATCAGCGATATGTTGTTCTAAAAGACGCGCGCTCGCTCGAACAACAACCGCGTTTATTTAAAATAGTTTGTTACAACTTCTATATAGTAGATGTTTATAAACACTGAAAACATGTTTGTGTTATTGGTGGTTGCTGTTGTTGCTCTCGAAACAGGTAACTCAAACAAAGAATCATTTTATTATTGCATGTCACGAAACCGCGCGCTCATAAATAATTAATTGTCACAATTTTAGCTTCAAATATTTAATTTCCATCATAAAATTATATTCGTAGATGAATTCCAAAAGAGACAAATTAACGGTCGATGTTTTGCGATGCGGAAATGATAGTTTCGGAAAACTTTTTAATTGCGTTTGAAAATAAACAACGATTAATAAAGCGACGCAAAAGTTGGGGAAAAATTACGCGGCGGCAGTAGTAGGAGTATATTTTTATTTTCTTGCTTTGGTAAATACACTTCAATTTCCTCTCCCTCCCTCCCATCCAACGCTGCTAATTTTATTCAGCTGGTTTTCTTCGAGTGTACGAAACGAACCAATTTCAGTTTAAATTAAAAATTTCCCCGTTTTGCGCTTTGGCGTCGTCGTTTTTTTTTTCATCCACTCCTCTCCAGCATGACATGTTTGTCTGTCGTCTTCGAACGATAAAAATATTAAATTAATTTTATTAATGCCGGCGCTGGTTTAAAAGCAAAGCGTTGTTTTCAAGTTGGACGACGAGGAGAGTGCAAAAGTCGTGCATGTAGCATTTTGTACACATTTTAAGTTTGCAGACGGAAACGTAAGTGGCTGTACAAGATTAGCCAATGTTTTGGAGAAAACTTTCTGTATAATGTGCATACTCTTTGCTGACATTCATATTTTATTTAATTAATTTTTATGAAATATGTAAAACAATTTTATTCAATTAATTATAATACTATTATTGTAAAGATATTTTCACAAGTTTTGAATGAATAATTTTACAGGTAACTTTTTATATGAAATATTCGTCTTCTGATTATTTTATGAGTTTTTAACAAAGTTTGCCGATAATGATAAAAGTTGCAACAACATTTTGGAACTTGCCAATTATAAAAAGTAAAAAAAAGAAATTAATTTAAATTAACAATGAAAATGATCATTAAAACAATATGTTTGCATTACTTAATTTAATAAGTCAAAACAAACAAAAATTAAGTGTAAAAATATGCAGTTTATTAGTTTAAATGAGATTCTTTATTTATAGAATCTGGTAGGCAGTATTGTTTCAGAATTAATATATATATTTTATTCGATTTCTTCGTCAACATACAGGCATAGCATTATTACAAAGAAAACTTGTCGCGTCTGAATCAACTTTCTACTGTACTTCCAATTTATAACGTATCGTATCTACTTAAAGCACCATACTAATAATTTTTATTAATTTAATCAATCTTCTTATGCAACAAAATACATTATAAATTAATTTGGAGCTTCCTCGCAAAAATTAATGTACACGGAAATTTAATTTATTTCGAATTTAAACTTTGCCTTCATGGGAACGAAACATTAATTTTTTATGTTTAAGTTATATAATTTCATTTATATAAACTACAATGTTTATATAAAAAAAACAAAAATTATAAGATAAATAATATTTAAAAAAATCGTATCTAAATATTATGTTCTTTAAAATTTATGGGAAACTTTATTTATTATTTTAAACTAAATTCTAGTGTTTAAATTAAATTCAATCAAATTAATCAATAAAAATTCCAAATGTTTCATGACTATATGCAGATAATCAAATATGAAACATCTTGTATAGTCTAAGTTTATATAAAAAGTAAATAAATAATTAAATATCCATATAAATATGAAAATTAAGTTGAATATTAGGTATCTTCTTTAAAATTCAAGCATTTTTTTACTGGGAAAGGATCCTTTATTACGCTAGTAGATTAAAGTTTAGTTTTTTACTTAATTTTATATTTCAGTTTAGTTTTCCTTTATCATTTGCAAAAAATAAATTGTTGCTATTATGTGTAGATAATAAGTAGATATATGAAACATTCTGTATATTCCCAATTTATATAAAAATCAAACAAATAATTAAATATTTATTTAATTATGGAAACTATATTGAGTATTAAGTATGTTATTTAAAATTCAAGTATTTTTTACTAGATGCTATTACGTTAATATATTACAGTTTAGTGTTTAAGTTTCATTTTACATTTTAGGGTTTTCTTTATCATTTATAAAATAAAAATTGTTGTCATTATTCATAGATGATAATTAGGTATATGGAAGCTCCTGTACATTTTGCATTCAAAAAACAAATAAATTAATAAATTTATGTTTAATTATGAGATTTATATTGAATATTAGATATGTTCGATAAAATTCAAGTATTTTTTATTAGAACGATTTTTTGTTATGTCACTAGAGTAAAGTTTAGTATGTATTTAAGTTTAATTTTACATTTTAAGGTTTTCTTTATCATTTATAAAATGTAATTTTTTTCCATTATTGGTAAATGATAAGTAGGTATATAAATCATTTTGTATATTCCGCATATATTTAAAAAACAAATAAATAATTAAATTCATATTTAACTATAAAAATTATATTAAATATTAGCTATGTTTTTTAAAATTCTAGTATTTTTTACATTAAGTACTATTTATTATGTTAGTAGATTAAAGTTAATTGTTTAACACCAATTTTACATAAAGTATTTTTTTATAATTTATAAAAAATAAATTGTTGCTATTACGAGATGATAAGTAGTATATATGAAACATCCTGTATATTCCGCATTTATTTAGAAAGCAAACAAATAATTAAGTGCCACTTTTTCGAAACTAAATAATTGAATTAGGAGGTGTTTTTCGGGCAAGTTCGTAACGCCATTAAACATACATAAGAAAACATATTTAAAATTCAGATTTCGAGGACGACGAGGAGGTGCACGTTGTCGTCGACGCGCTGAAACGGGAAGCATACGCTTTCATCTTTTTCGGGCTAGTTATGCTGCTTATCGTATAATATGCAAATAATCATTTTCTAACAGAATCTTGTGTTGCTGTTTGGTGTGCGGGTGGTGGTGTGCGAGCGTGGCGTCTTTGCGCGCATCAATACGACATAAATATTTGCGGAATAATAAAAACCTACAAGAGCGCGCGAATTAATTGCCTGATTCGTCATACATTTATCGATCCGCATTTTTGTTGCTGGTGCTGCTGCTTGCTGCTGATGACGATGATGATAAAAGTATGCACTTAATATTTGATACTTTAGTTCATTTTTTATCATAAAAAATTTGAATACGTCAATTTGATTTATTATTTGGCACACGAATTTAAGAATATTATTATAATTTTAAATTTTGACGGCATTTATGAATAAAAATTTGTGTTTTTTCAGATTATTTATTGAGGTGTAAACGTAATATAAAACGTTGTTCAGAATGTTAGATGGCTTTAAGTTAATTTAATGTAAAATAGGTTTTAGTACTCCCAAATTACATTTAAAATGTATCCTAATATTATAATTAAATTTATTATGTTGCCAAAAATAAGCTAAAAATTAGGTTTAAATTTTATCATATAGGTATCACAAAATTTGATTGACAATGGCCTCATCATTTATTAAAGTCTTGGTTATTTTAAATCTTTGTAATTGTTTTAGCAGCCTTTTACATAAACGTAGGCCCAGAGGAAAAGTAAACTAAAATGAATTTAGATTATTTTTATTATACATAGGTATATTGCGTTCTTATTGGAAAAAATATAAAAGTATTATTAAGTTTAATATCAAAATCGCCATATAGTTAAATTATATAAACCTAGTTAACTTTAATTGTCCAAATATCTAAATAAAATCAGTCAACAAACTAATAATAATCAAGACATTAATAGATAATTGTATTTATTTGCTTGTTGCTATTTGCTTTTTTGCTTGCTTGTTCGAATCTAATTTTCAGCTAAAGTATAGCATTACACAAATTGATTAATTAGTTAAAAATAACAATTCTGAAGAGTGCTGTATAAAATCCAACAACATAAAATAAAATTAAATAAAATAACAAAGTAAGTACCTATTGTGTTTGAAATTTGGAGATGAAATAAATTAAATAAATTAAATTCCCTAAATGTTATTTATAGAAAAATGTGTAGCAGAGTGGAGGCAATGAGAGCTTAATACAATAAATCTTTTTATTTAATATTCTACTTTTACGAGTATAATTAAATCAAATACATATTCTCAATATTTTCTTCCAATTGTAGTGCATTATTTTAGTTTCAGCAACACGTTAATTTATATGTTCAGAATAGAAAGCATATTTACATCACTTGAACCACATAATGACTAAGAAATATGAGCAACAAATGAGTTTTTGTCGTACGAAAACTAAAGACTTAATATTACAAATGTTTTTCAAATTTTTCATGAATATATTTAATTAACATAAATATATTCTATATTTTTTTCCAATTGCAGTGCATTATTTTTGTAACAGTAACACATCTGTTTTGACGTTATCTTTTATATATTTAATTTTATATAGTCTTAGAGCAGTAAGTTCCAAATAGATAAATTATTTTCATCACTTGAACTACGTAATGATTAAGCAACATGGCCAACAAATACGATTTTATCCTACAAGAAATAACGACTTAATAGTAAAAATGTTTTTAAAATTTTAAATCAATGCCTCACTTTTATGACTATTATTAATTCTCATAATTATTATCAATCTTTGTTTTAATTAGTACATTATTTTAGATTCAATAGCACATCTATATTGACTTCTATATTTTATTAAAAAAATAGAAGTAAGCAAGTTAAAGATAAAAAGCTTATTTACATCATTTAAACTGCTTAATAGCCAAGAAACACAACTAACAAATACGTTTTTGTCGTACAAAATATAACAAGTAGTTAAATATTTACAACGAGCGGGAAAAAATAGCAAATCTGGTAAATCAGCTTATTGAACAAATCTCTAGATTCCTTTAATATTTCGCATGAGTAAAAACATATAACAAAAAACTAAAATGTAATATATTTTCAGCGCACAACTAAAATTGACGGAGCACTTAAAAAATTGCCATGTAAAACAATATGGTGCAGGCGCCTGGTTTACACTCCAATATATTAAAACTTTCAAACCGTTTTTTTTTTCTTTTTGATTAAATGTTTATCAAGATTGTATTTGAGTGGTAGCGGCGTTCATTTAAATTCTGACAGAATAAGGGAACGGCTGTAACTGTACGCCGGTAAAGTTGAATTATAAATGACGATATTCTGAAAGGTACAAGTCGAGGCTGGCAGCAGCAGCGTCTTGTTCAAATACAGGCAACGCTCAATTAATTTCGGATTACCAATGGGGAAGATATCGCGGTGGTGGTGCCCGAAATTTAGGTCATCAGCGTCATCATCGCTTTTTTGCTATACACCGCGCTACATGTGATACAGTGCTTTCTTATAGGTACATAAGCGATGATGAAATTAATAATAAACACACGTCGTATTGCAAAACAAAACCGAGTGGAAAATTTAATTAAGCTAAATTTTCTACATAGCCAACGAGCAGCAACCTGCATCTATCTCTTCATGCACAAACAAAACGTTGTTTTGTTAATTTAATTAATAGAAAATTGTGCACTTTGGAAAATTTCTGCGCAAACCATTCATAATTCATAAACTGATGCGCGATGGAATATTAATAAATACTTAAACGATATTAATCTCATTTATAGTTAAATTTACTTTATAATTTTATTCTGCAATATATTTTAGTAGGAATACAGATTCTTATGTTTTATTCATTGGGATGCGATTTAATAATTTATTTATTATAGAATAAGACTAGATATACAGTTTATTTTTTCATTTAAAATATTTAAATAGTTTTTGCTAAAATATTCAACAAAGCCATATTTAATTTATAAAATTAAGCTTACTAATTCTTATTTGATTCTTCTGGCAATTTCTTATTAATTTTGTATAAAATATTTCGGCCTTTTTTATTTACCAACACATACTATCTGCAATTGATAAAAATGTTAAATTTTAAAGCTTCGTACAGACTTGAGTATTTTTGCGCCCACGAATAGTTTGCATGCACGAACGCGATCCGTCGCTTGTCGGTACATCAAACAATTTTCGTGCGAAACGGCGCTTAGAGTGGGCGTGCGAACAAAATCAACACGTCCAGACTTGAGGATTCGTGCACGCAAACTGTTCGTTCGCGCAAAAATGCTCAAGTCTATGCGATAGGCTTAACATTAAAATATTATATAAATTTTTGCAGGTTAATAATTTATGGATATAGGCATAATAAGCCAGTTTATACAAGAAGTTTATTTTGTCTAACATAAGTTTACTATTTGTTATTTTATTCTTCTGTAAATTTCTTATTAATTTTGAATAAAATACTTTGACCTTTTACATTTGCCAACATTTAAACTCTACAAATGCCAAAAATGTTAAGTCCTAACATCAAATTATTATTATAATTTTTTCAGTTTCATAAATATAGGCATAATAAGCCAGCTTATAAAAGAAACTTATTTCGCCTAACACAGTTTTTTATCTTATTTCGAACGTTTTATACACAGTTAATAGTACGTTGTGTTTAATGTAACAATTTGGAATACAAATTCAAATAAATACACTTCGTTGGTTAACTAGTTTTTTTCTTTAGGTTTATATTATATAATAATACTACAATTGATGCACATTTCAGTCTATGATTATCACCAGATCTAATTATATTTTACATTGTACACTATTAATACACTATTGGTCTAACTAGTTTTTTTATTAGAAAAATGTATTAGGATAAACCAATTTAAAGAAAAATATTCAGTAATTTAAAATTGGACAAGTCCAACTGTTATATAAATATAGAATGTTTCATCAAAAGTTAAAAACAGCAAAAAAGTTCTTAGAATTTTGATTGCGTTTTTTAATTAGTTGTTAATCATAAAATTTATGATTTGAAGTTTTTTAGCATTCTTAAAATATCCAAGAAGGTATTTTTATCAATACTGCATAAAGACTATTGAATATTGATTTTATTAAAATTAGATCAAAATAATAATTTAATTAAGAGCAATATGCAATATATTTATGTGTTTTTTAAAATAAATATTTGCTAACATAAAATCTACACATTTGCAAATGATGTGTATGTGTGTGTGCAAATTTTCCATACACTGCGCACAATACCAACGATTTTTACACGTTTTAATGGAGATATCATGTTTGGCGTGATTTTATAGATCGCATAAATTTTGACACTTTTAAAGTTCTCTATAAACTCTTAACAAAATATATGGCAGGCGTATTAACAAAACAAATTTGCGCAACGCTTCCGAAATTACTTTATTGAAAATTTTATGTGTTCCACCACCAATGCTGACGTTATATTAATATCAACATATGTGTAAGTTATATAATCGTAACACACAATAATAAATAATATTATTGTTTGTTGGGTTAAAACCGGGTGTGTGGGGCTTTAATATTACGATTTCCACTTCATCTCGGTGGAAAAAGTTGTTCGCTGCTAATTAAATTGTATGAAATGAAGTTTATGGGCTGCTATATACATTCTTAAATGATACTAATATCACTTAATTTTGATATACAGGTGGTATACAATTCTCCACAATCTATTTTACATGAGATGAATTAAAAATAATACAATAAATGAATCTAATTAGTTTTGGAAAGCATATAATTCATTGCTACAGTTTTATTGTAGTATAGTAAAATCATTTAATAAATTAAACATTTTATAATAAATATTTTAATAAATGTTTCAAAATTATATTCTAAATTTTGATATAAGGACTTAAAATACTCCAAAATGCATTTACGTAATATGAATTAGAAAGAATACAATATAGAAATTTAATTTCTTTTGGGTAAAATGTAGCATAATTTGATAAATTAAACATTTTATAATAAATGTTTTAATAGTTACATCAAAAATTAATTAAATTCCCTTCCAGATCTTACTTATTAATTAAAGTTTTAAACAGTTTTGCCAATTCAAATACAAATCGTTGCAATTGCAAATAAATGTTTTAAAAATACTAAGAAATTGAAATAAATAAATAATTTTGTCTGTTTAAATAATATTTGTTACAAAATGTACTTTGTCTTAAAATGTGAGTTACTCGAAAAATGTGCTTCGTTGACTTACCAGTTGGTCGGAAATAAAGCATGGGGCGGAAATCAAGTGGCTTTGAAAATGTTAATACTCTCTCGTTGTAAGTATATAGGAGTATCATGTGCGTAGTGACGTTGCGTTCTTTGATTCATAGTATTTTCTTATCAGTTATTATCAGAATTAAATTGTTTATAAACTCCAAAACATCAACAAAAATTTTGTCGAAGATAATGTTCTGACTTTTACTGCTTTTCAGGAATCGAACTTTAAGACAGACTATGTGGACAAAACTAAAAATAATGCCCTATTGCATTGTTTCTCAACTGCCTACCTTTAAGAAAATTTTGTCGATCCACAAACTTAAAACACACCACACTTTAATACGTAAATTTCTGGTTTTTCTTCTCCTTTGCGCCTTTCTTTAAGCATTTGCTTTGTAAAATCGTGATTAGTCTAGGTATTGATTAAACCTAATACTAATACTGGTTAGCAAAAAAAAAATCTTAAATTTACCAGTCCGCAAATAAAAAGAGTGGAATAATTGATAGAACAATAAATAAAATTGTTAATAATTAATGTCTTAAAACGTTGAGTAATTATTAAAAATGGTTTATTCCACGCCTTTTGTCACCATCCAAAAAGCAGCAAAAAAGAAATTTGGGAAGTTTCTCAAGTCAAAAAACAGTAATTAATATTAATTTTTTCACAAATTATAAACTTTGTGGCTTTGTAAATTTTTATAATATTGTAATTACTATTTAAATATTTATTAATAAAAATCTAACAGATCAACATAAATTTTGTCGTACTTTTGCTGCCTTTTAGTAATCGAACAGATTTTGTTAACTTTTAAAACAAATTTTGTTAAACTTATCTACCAAATATTGTTCTAATGTAAAACAATTAAAAATAGATGATAATACATCTTTCGAAACGTTGAATATTCATTAAAAAAGTCACCACCAGAAAATCAGTCGAAAAGAAATCTCTCACATCTTTTAAATAAAAAATGCTAATAAATATCAATTTTTTTACAAATTATAATTTTTGTGGTTTTATTAATTCTTGAAACATTTAACTTACCATTGAATTTATTAAAATAGTGTAGTTAAAAATACTACGGTATACAAAAAAATACAGTTCTATTAGATAATTCTTTTTTTAATATTTAATACCACAACAGTATATTTTTTATGAAATATTAATGTAAAATAATATTTATTGCACTAAATTTTTTGCAACATTGCTCTTTTTCGCGCGTAAATAGCACATTTTGCAACAGTCTAGAGGTGAAAATTAGCGTGAATTACATAATCTATTCCACAATCTAGACCACCTTTCATATAGGTACGTTCATACATTGCACCGAAACGATAATAAAAGTAAAAATCACAACATTTTTGTGCATAAATACGACATCAGCATGAAACATGGCAATACATGTTCGTCTTTTCAAAAAGAGCGAGCGTTGGCTGATGAAAAGAACGCTCTTTTTTGGTGAAATATGCACAGCCGTTATCCGCACACACAAACACATACACACACACGGCAATTTATTAATGCATTTATTTCTGATAACAAACTACGCAATAGTCACGCCATGTACAACAAGATTTGTTGTTTTAATCTGCCGGGGCGTTATATTCAATTTAATTATCATCACAATACGTTGGCGAAAAAAATGGTGCAAATTCTTTGTTTGTCTTATTATTGTTTATTAGCGGAAATTTTGACTAATAAACATTTGCATGGGGCGTTGATGGCACGCAATTGAGCGAAACGCCAACTAGGTTTATAATAAATTGGTAAAATTAGTAAATATAAATTTGTTTTTTACGATTTTATTAGTTTGAATAAATAGGGTGTTGTCTAATTGGAATATCCACATTAAAGGAATGCACATATTGTAGCTTTACATAATTGAAAAGTTTTATAGATATTTTTTAAATGGCTCTTTTACAACTATAAAATTATATTAATCATATACATACATGAAGCCAATAAATTTATAAACATTTGATTATTTTGAATGAATATTTGAAACATTTTACAATCATAATTTATTGATGTTTTAATACGACTATATAATAGTTATTTATCTATCGAGGCAATAAGTTGATACTTTAATGCCGAGTATGAAGAAACATTTGCTGAGGCGATAGCCGAGGTGTATATTAGATTTTTTCGGAAATCGATATTTATAATATTTATTTACTTGCTTTCCGTGATTTTAAAGCTTAGGTGATATCTTGTATCTATTGCATGTACTGTCATGAAAAGACTGTAATGCCGATTTCCAAAAAAAAAATAATTATAAGACTTTTATACAAATTAAAAAGTTTTATAAACGTTTTATAAAACTTTATAAAGCTAACTTATATTAACTTATTGAAATTTTGCGAAAAACGGTTCTTATAGCGAAACTAATGATCTCCAACTGATGTATTATATTATCTTGATTGTATTCATTCCTATACTTCAAAAAGCTACACATACATAGGAAACCGGATATTTACACCGGTTTTGAGATGTAGCGAACGAAACTAATGACAATTACGAACTGATCCCATAATCTAAACCTTAGGGCGCTGAGAATTCTGCTAAATTAAATAAAATTTGAGATGTAAATTTTTCATCATAGAAAATTTTACGTTTACTAAGTATTTAGTTCCGTTTAGTTTTAGTTATGCAGCCTCGTATCAGTGTACTTTTTAATTACGCCTATAATCTTTTATATATTTATTTGTACCTATACTTAAACAATTAATTAAAAAGTTGCACACATGGGAAACCGGATATTTAGACAGGTTTTAAGATATAGAAGGCGCAATTAATGACATTTATAAACTCATCTGACTGATCCACGAACCTAAACCACTGGGTGCTTACAACACTAAGAATTCAGCTGAATTAAATAAAATTTGAGATGTTAACTTCTGATCACGGACTATTTTACGCTTACTAAGTCAAAGTCATTAAAGCGTCTATTAGGTAAGTCGAATCTCTATTTTTGTTTTGGACGGGCAATGCGAACTAAGCTCGCTGGCGATATCCTGAAGTCACGCTCCCTACATTGGTTTCAATTGCATAAAGGTATACAAGCAGCGAGCCTACTTCTTTTTATCACTAAAAAACAATTATGATTCGTATAAACAGATAGACGCTTTAGTGACTTTGTTGCTGACATCTATATATTTTCTTTAAATAATCTATCAATGGAATTTTTCTTACATCTTTGACTTCAAACGTTATCGGCAATATTTGGTAACACCCTGTAAAGGTGTCTAATATTTCGTTAATAACATTAATCTTCTTTTGATTTTAATTAAGGGAATTAATATGTTTTTTAGACAGCTACTTAAAGAAAGTCTTTTATGAGCTGTGAAATAATTTAAACTTTGTTATTGTTGTTACAAATTTTCGAATTTGAGAGAGAAACTTTTTAATACTAGTTGGACATTTAGTTCGACAGTTAATTTTGCGCAGAGCTTTAAAATTATTTTTAGAGGCGTTGAATGAAATTCAATTACAATCGTTCGATGCATTTGAAAAAGCGTAGCGTCGACTCTTTGTTTTTCTTATTATTGTTCATTAGCAAAAATTCCAACTAATAAACTTTTGCATGAAACATTAATAGTGTAAACAAACCTTTAGGGAAAGGCAGCAAAATCTAACCTAACTTTATAATCCAATTTAAACATCGCGCATATTAAACATGAATTCCGGATAGCTATAGTAGAACTTGTGCAAAATTCATGTGGCTGTCTAGTCTGTTGATTATATAATAGGCAGTTTGATATATTTCACTGTTGTGTTCATACATAATAATAGATTTTTTTGCTGCTCATACTGAAGCGAACGACCAACAAGAATATGTTCATTTTATAAAGTATTTCGTGCTTTAAATCAATGTTAGATTAAATTGTGACATGAATTTCAATGTTCACGCGCGCATTTAAATCAATTACTAATCAGCTAAGCTATTCAAGCTATACTTCTTCTTGTCAGATAGCTGGCTCTAGCTGGAAAAAACGTGTTTTTCTTTACAAATTAATTAAAAGTGAAAAAGCGTCTTCATCATTATTTGTAGTAGATTAAGAAGTCTCTTGAGATCTTTAAGGATGATATTTTTTTTCTCTAAAAAATAATTAAATATTTTATTTACAAAAAACCGGGATTGTTAAAAAGTTATTTGATTTTCATTAAAACCAAAAACTTGTTTATAACATAAAAATTTATAAAAATATTGGCATTTAATTAAGGTTTAAATACTGTATTCGATACAATTACTCTCAAAGGTTGATAACTGTTAACATAAAGTGAAATACACCTCTGTATACGTACAAATAGTTATATGAAATTATGAAGAATGAGTACACAGAACTCGACGCAACAATAGTACATGAATAATATCCGCGCACGATTACTCAGATATTTTAGAATTTCATTAAATGAAATTGATAACTCATGCAGATTAACATAAGAGGAAGGTTTACAAGGAAGAATAGTTACATTTGGTTGTTATATACCGTGTGTTCACTATGTTCGGCAACACGCTTTTATTATGGAAAAGATGCTTTTATTAAAAATTCTGAACACGTAGGTCGATATTATTTTTAGAAACGCATTTGATGGTGAAATTCACTTTATCCTTCGAAGTGCTCATCATGAACTGCCGATGGTCAACTTCATTTTTTTAATGGAACCTCACATTTATTAATTCAAATCACATATTAGACGTAATTTTAATTAAAAAATAGGTGGTTTTATTAAAGAACTAAGAGTAGCCATTGATAGACCATGATGGACACTTCGAAGGACCAAGTAAATATTACCATAAGAAGCGTTTTATAATATAATATCGACATACGTGTTTAGAATTTTTAATAAAACTATCGTTTTCTAAATAAAAGGATGTTGCGGGACTTATAAACACCAGCTGTATCTCCGATGTCTTAAATCAAAATTCGGTACAAATCACAGACTAGATGTAAAATGGTTTGATTTTTCAGAATTTCAATTAAAAAATGGGAGGTTCTATTGTATGAAGTTGACCATCGGCAGACCATGATGGGCACTTCGAAGGACAAAGTGAATATCACTATCAAATGCGTTGTTAAAAATAATATCGATGTACGTGTTCATAATTTTTAATTAAAACATCGTTTTTAAAATGAAAGGGTATTGCCGAACTTACAGAATACACGGTATATGAGAAACTAGAAAATGTATTCCAAAATTAAAGCCATCTAACATATTTATATATGCTACTTGGAATTCTAGAATTTTAATATTAATTTTCTAATTTGTAAATATTCTTCTTTTCAAAGTATGAATGTGTTACCTATTTCCTTACATATAAGAAGAATATTTATATTTGGCTGTTATATTTAAGAGAAATTGGAAAATGCATTCCAATATTAAACCCATCTTACATATTTATGTTACTGTAATTCTAAAATCCTACTATTAATTTTCTCATTTGTAAATATTTTTCTTTTCAAAGCTTTCTCTTAAGTTAATATATTTGTAATCAATTTTCTTGCATATAAGAAGAATACATTTGGTTGTTATAAAAATTGGAGATTAGAAAATGTATTCCAAAATACAACCCATCGTTTTTTACATGTCAGTTTGCTGACGGATATTGCTTACCCATTCCCTTTAAATTTGATATGTTTTAAAATAAATTATTAATAAAAAATTAGTTTTCTTTGTGTAAAATAAACGAGAATACAGCAGATTTTTCTACCATATTATAAAATTGGCAGTTTTTGTTTTATTTCAATATCATAGTTTTAATACCTAATAACATACTTTAAAATTACCCATTTTAATAAAAACTGGGTTACTGTGTGTACATTAATTTATATAACATTATTATTCTTGGACATTATTAAATTAATTTGCATTAGTCTAATTGAAAAACAATTAAATGAAATTATTTCAATGTAGGAATACTAATTAACATTATGTGTTTATTGATACGTCATGTGCATACCGTTGCCATTCAAGCATAATAATTCTAATCAATATTTAAGTTAATTAATTAAAAAAAATTGAATTACGCCCGATGTGCAGCTCCAGTCTACCAATTGTAAATTATTTCAATATGAATTTTATATAGATGTGTATATTATTAATAAATTTATTATATAAAATGTTATTAAATTTTATTATATTACAAATATTTATGTATAATTTAGCATCAAGATAACATCAAGGTTTTATTATTTGCTTTTACCGTTTATATATAAATATAGAGGTTGTAAATTTTTAATTCAACGATGAATTGCACTTCAAGCCGATATAAACTTTTTTTTCCAAAGACGATGATCTTTTTATTAATATGACGATATAAATTATTTATGTTAATGAAATCTTTCATGTTTTTTGCTTTATAGTGTTTTTTTTCTCTCTTCAAATAAAAGTACAGAGCGCAAATTACTTGCGGCATTCCCTTCTTGCGTTTGTCGCTTAGGTATGTCTGTTTATGATTAACACGTTAATTTAAATTTTATTTTTAATTTATCTTTTAATAGATTTTATAAGTGCTTTATTTGTAATTATATTTCCGGACAACCTTAATTAAGAATTGTAAAAGAATGCAAATATAGAACAGGCTCTAAATAAAAAATGAAGTGGGGTGAAAGCTGGGAATTTTGCAAAGAGACTGGTGCGGTTAGCCCCAAAGGCTGATGTAAATTATTGTATACACATAGTTGCATAAAAAGCGAATTGCACATAAATATAAATCTTCAAAGAATTTTAGCATTGTCTAATTATAAAATTGTGCAGAAGTAATATACCATAAATATCTATTATACTAGTAGTAATTGAAAACTAAATTATGTAGTTATTATTCATCAATTTAATATAATAAACATACTTATAAAAAATAAGTATGATGACAATAAGCCAATTTAGTTTAAGTATAAAAACAAGCTTGAATAAACCATTTTATTCAATATAGTAAGGTGTCAGCATAATCAAATTTTATGCGATGCGCATAACATTAAATAAAATGTCCTGAATTCGAAATTCTAGCAATATTTCAAAGATTTTTCATAAAAATCTACTAAGTACCTACTGATCATTCAAAAAAGTTAGTTATCTATGTTTTACAGCAGGGATTTCGAATTACAAGTCGCGGACAAAATTTTTATGCCGTTCATCACTTAATAATGTTATAAAAAAAAATTATGAATAAATAAAGTACCGTACTGAAATGGTCGACATCAGGTAGTATTAGACAGATGAAATTTAAAAGTATTCATTTATTAGTAATATAGTGAAAAGAAGACGTTATTTTCTGATCATATAATACCTACGCCACATATGTACATATGTGTATCTACCTATATTACAGCATCNTGAAATGGTCGACAATCAAGTAGTATTAGAGAGATGAAATTTAAAAGTATTCATTTATTAGTAATATAGTGAAAAGAAGACGTTATTTTCTGATCATATAATACCTACGCCACATATGTATCTACGTATATTACAGCATCCTTGCCCTTTCTAAAAAAGCCTCTTCGAATTTATGCATCCAAGCCTAATCTTAAGCTATAGGTGCAACTTATTTCAAAATTGGATCACAAATAACGATGCGGGAGACCTTTTACCATATTGTAAGGTCTGTCGATTTGCTTAGACAGATATAGGTAATATACCAACACAAAGTTTAAGTTGAGCTAGATAGAATATTGTTAAACAATATCTACATATCAATTTAATTTTGTAAAATTAAATGTAAAATGGCTGTTTTATCTATAATATAATTGTTGATACTGGTTTGGTATATTGGAATGTAACAAAGAAAATTAATGAAAATGATGGAAAATTTGGCATGGATTATAAATGCCTACATATGTAACATGTCCGCAATAAACGGCTAGTTCTTGTACTTTGAACCAGCATTGCAAATATGTTCCAATAATATTTTATATCAATGCTGCTTCACCAACATTAGGTAATAGAAATTGAGTTAATGAATTCAATTTCATCTTACGTTTTTCCATTGCGCTTCAAAAATATTTTACATGAGTAATTTATCAAATCAAGTTTAGAAGAATATCAAAGTTTATTATTGCTATCTGCAATGATTATAATTATAGATACTGGTTATCCATTCTTTGATGTACTGCAAAGTAAGAATAAAAAAAAATAGAAATGATGAGAAATTTAAAATGGATTATAAATTCCTACATATATATGTATCATGTTCGCAATAAACAGCTAGTTCTTATTTGTCGTACAATGTAAAGGAAGTAGAGCTAAGGCAATTTTTCAAGTGAATAGTAGAACTTTTTTAACCAGCGTTGCAAGAATATTCCAATAATATTTTATATCAATGCTGCACCAATACTAATAGAAATTGCATTAATAAATTCAATTGCATCTTTTCCATTGTATCACAATACTTAAATATTTTCCAAAAGCATTTGTCAAATAAAATGTAATAGAATATCAAAATTTATTATTATTATATGCAGCGTAAATGTAATTATAATTATTGATACTAGTTAGTAGTTTTTCATTTTTTGATGTACTGCAAAGTAACAAAGAAAAAAAAAAGAAAAATGATGGAAAATTTGTAATAGATTATAAACGCTTACATATGTATAATGTCCGCAATAACGGCTACTTCTTGTCTGTCGTGTAATGCAAAAGAATGAGCGATAAACCAACCTTCCAAGAGTATAGGTAGAACTTCATTAACCAGCGTTGCAAGAATATTCCAATAATATTTTATGTCAATGCTGCTTCACCAACATCAATAGAAATTGCGCTAATGATTTCAACCTCATCTTAAGTTTTTCCATTGCATTACTAAAATATTTAACATGAGTATTTATCAAATAAAATGATCAAAGTTGATTATTGTTACATGCAAATTTATTTTTAAAACAAATTGTCGTATATTGTTTTTTAAAGCTGTGTGTCCATTGAGAATTAAAAGATTTACGCTAAATTGAATCTGCGTTTATTATTTGCGTAAATAATAGTGAGCGAAAATTATTTTCGGCTTTGTGTACAAAATAGATACACGAAACAAAGCGATTTTATCTCGATTATTAAAATATTATTTATCATATAAAGAGGGAGAAAGAGAATGTAGTGCGCGCGCTCGACGTGTCTAGATGCGTTTGGGTTACACATAAAATGATAATAAATAATTTTATTTAATTAAATAAAAATTTAAAGCCTCAGCTGGGTCTATCCTAAAAGCCAAGCAAGCCATAAATATTACAACTAAGTAGGTAAATTATAGATTAAAGTTAATTATGTCTTAAATAAGTTAGTTGGCCTGCTTTTGCTTGTCTATGAGCGATAAAGCAACTTTTCCGACGATTCTATGAAAATTAAGTTTTGTTTGCTTAATAGGTACTCTGTTAAGTGTTCGCAGTATACTCCTTATAAAACACAAACTTAAAAAAGCTAAAAATAGTATTATAAAAAACATCAAAAATTCAACTATATTATTATTAGTTATGGTAATTGTTTTTGATAAATAAGTGCTTGCGAAATTAAGAATTTAAAAAGCAGAGTCTTGCAACAAAAATTTGGGTCATTACACATTTGTGCTAAAATATTTTGTCCTACGTGCTTATATTTTCTATCTTAATAAGTTTGTAACTCTATAGCGACTTAAAAACTTTTGGTGTTTTATGAAAACCTTTTAAAATTTACTAACGAACATAAATTATCTATTTTTTCTTTCTATTCAGTAAAGTGTCAAATCACTTATTAGTGGACAGATTAAAAGTTCTATCAAATGTTTGATTATTTTGAACGTAATTTTATCAATTGCTACAAAAAATCCTGGAAATCAAGACGTAAATATAAAAATAAATACTATAGATAGTTTAAAGACAAAAGAGCGTATTTTTCCTCTTTGCCTTTTGATATGTCTTTCAACTGCCGAGCGCGTAATACACCTAAGAAGAAAAGCAGCGATATATTTATAGATAAGCATCGTTTGCATATTTTGTTTAAATGAGCGTTACTTAGTTATTTTGCAGGAAAACGATAAAATTTCAAACATAATTAGTGCGGTGTGCAAGGAAAAACAGGACAAAACGCTTTTTCAAGTGTTTAAATAAACTAAAGCGTATGCTTTAAATTTTATACATACATGCGATGTAAAAACTAAGTTAGCGTACGGTTAAAAGTGTAAACTTTTTGCCAAACCGAACAAGACGTAAAAAAGCATTGAGAATAAATTACGCCGCGTGCAGTAAAAAATACAATAAAACCTACAAGATGCACCTTTAATTGCGGCTTTCGGGGGAAGAAGGAAGAAAGTGCAAAATTCGAAATGGGAAACTTTCTCATTTAATTGGTGATTTAATGGGGCAATAAAGTTCGCTTTTTTAGAGTGGCAACAATTAAATTCTGTAAAGTAAGTGCTCAACTTCATTACTTAAAACAATTTCGCTTAAAAATGATTGAAATGCAAAAAGTGTAGGTAGATCGTTCATTAATCCAACGATTTACCATCGATGAAAATTATTATAAAATATTTAAGTAGCAGGGAGAGTATTGTATTAACTTTCTGAATGAAAGATGATCAAAATTCGTTTTAATAATGCAAGTTTGGTAATTAATTTTAAAATATTTCTATAGACCGAACAATTGCATTATCAAATTAATTAAATTTTTCTCCGCATAGAAACAAAATGATAAATTAACGCTTTAATATATTTTGTAAATATATTGTGATTAATATTATAGATAACTTTATAATTAGGTATATTATTATATTATGCTAAAATATATTTAAAACCACCAATAACAATATTAATAAATATTATAATTATTAATTAAATTAATATGTAGGTATAATGATAAAGATAATGATTTTTTTAAATTAGATAATTACATGATCTACCTATTATTTTCAAAATATATTTTAAATTACGCATGATATAATTAATAAATTTTATAATTATTAATTAACATTAATATGTGGGTATTTTTTATTGTGCACAAACAACGATTTTTTATAAATTAGCAAATTATATGTTCTACTCATTATTTTAAAAAATATATTTAAAACTACCGATAACAAAATTAATAAATTTTATAATTATTAATAAAAACTAATATGTAGATATTTTTCTAAAGTATGTGCTAAATTGTAATGATTTTAATTGCTTTTCTCGCGTTCGAGTTTATGATATAAAACCAAAGTTGTCAATCAGAATCTATTTTCGATGAACTTTGTGTCTATATTATTTCCAGGTTGCAATTTATTTTGCTTGGGTTTGACTTTGTAACCGAATGGGGATAAAGGAATGTCGGAATCAGCTAAAACATATTGAATTCCTAAAACCGTATTTATATTCTACGCCAGATCAAAATTAGATTATATTTTTATTAACCATTGTCTTATTTTCGGTCAAATTTATAATATAGCGTGCCAAATATGCTGAGCTTTTTATTATCATATCTTAAATAATACTTTTTTTTATAGAAAAATCAATTTAAAAGAACAGTAGTAAATAAATTAATACAAATGCAACAGTTACTGATAAAACAATATTAAAGTCTTTCCGATATTGACATCTTATTGCCATTTTAACTGTATTTCAAAATTAGTTTTAAATATATAGTCAACGTTATATTTATGTAATATGTCCAAAATACAATATTATAACCAATTACTGATAGCATAACCTACAAAATTATTAATTAACTTATAAAGTAACCTTAAATGATTAACCTTTATTCTATTCATCAAACTATAATTCCCATTAAATGTAAGATTGATTTGATAACCGTTCACACGCTAGTGGTTTTCTGTGTGATTATAAATTCAAAATCGCTCATTTTATTAATACAACGTTATTTTTATAGTGCCAATTAGTAAAACTTGTACGAGTAACACCTTGTTTTGTTATTATGAATGAACAAAGAAAAGAAAAAAATGTAATATTACATAAAAGTCAGTAAGAACACTAAAGTTTGATTTTTATCTTGTTATATTTTACACGTTGTGTTGTACTAAAAGTTTTATATGTTTAAACTTTCGATTCATAAATTTAGTCAAATTTCTATTAGTGTTAAAAAAACTCAACTCAACAAATTTTGTATCATGTCACAGTTACTTTTTCTTTTACAGGCAAATTAAAAAAATGGCCTAACTCAACAAATTCAATGTTATATTTATTATTATTCAATTCATTTATTCAATTTTACTATATGCTACATAGTAAATTAATAGAAATTAAATAATATTTATTGTACTTTTCGGATTAATTTGTGAGACACTCTCGATATGCATTAAAATTCCGCAAGAGAAGGATTAAGAGTTACTGCCTTAACATATTCTAAAAAATAAATCTTTGCTATTATTTTAACTTCAATATATCTTCAACAGAGTTTTCAACTTTGTATGTACATATACATATATTTTTGAATTTTGAAGTTTGAACGTTGTTTTGCACATATTTTACAGGAACCCAATGGTCTGTGCAAATAAAGAAAGTTACTTTCGAGATATATTATTTCTGATTAACATGTTTATGAATTTATTGTAATCATATTAATATTTTATAAAAGAATGAGCACAGTAGCAGTGATAAAGTAAGCTTTAACTATTTTGATGCTAGGTAAAAGTATATCAAGATGTTACTGGTGTGAAAAGTTTCGAGCCTTCTTAAAATTTCACAAATTTCACACTCTTTTCAGTATTTTTTCTCGTTTTTAATGTTTATTGCATTTTTGGATTTCTTTCTTGCTCTTTTTTCTCATTTTTTTTAAATTCTCTACTATAAATAAACAAAAATCAACAATATACGAAAAAAACTTGCAAAATTGTAACAAGAACTCAAAAGCCGGTGAGAAACAGTTAAATGGAATAAAAGTTAAAAATAATTAACAAAAAGAACGCAAAAATGGTAGGAAGCTTGCAAAAAATAGTTAATAAAACTTAAAACTTTTCAGACTACGCACGTGTAATAACTTCAATTATAAATGTATAACAATAAACTAATTTAAAAAAAGTATGAATTGCGTTTTACATTTGTTGCAATTTTTTATCTCGTTTATTTTTAAACATCACTTTCATTAAAAAGGGAATTATTTGTGTGCAAACTACACCTATAGAAAGAAATCAACGATTTTCAGCTTATCTGTGCATCCCTTTAATCAACTGATACGTATCTACAACACACTCCATTTTAATTATTAAGCAGCTCAAAGAAAATTAATTAAAAAGAAATTGTAGATTGCAGCGTATGTGAATAATAAACGAAAATAAATTATATCGCCAGCAGCAAGTTAATCTAATTTTGGTTTATTTTCGTTCAATTTATGAACGAGTGTCATGATGCTTCGGATTTAATTAAACTGATACAGACGACAAGGCGAAATTCTATCAAAATGCTCTGCGCGCAATCGATGTGCTAAAAGACGATGAAAATCATTTCGGCGCCCAAATTGTTAAACATATTTATTTTAATCGGAACACCGAAAAACCTGTGCTTTAAACCTATTAGCATTAATCAGTTTATCTAAATACGGCGTCAAATTTATCGTTTATTGCGCGCTTCTCCAACCGAAACGATTTTTTCGGCACAAATAATAGCGAATGAATATAAATTCACGCTTGCAGCATTAAAAAAAAAACAAAAAAAAAACGAGGTAAATTCAATTTGATTTGATAAAAATGTATATGCGATGAATTATTACAAATAAATTTGAATTGGATTTAATTTAGTCAATTTTCAAATAAACGCAATAAAAATCACAAATTTGTAAAATAAATGTTATTAAATTAGTTTTTACAAAAACCTGATTGTCAACATTTTCAATGTTATTTTTGTATAAACCGATTATTTTCAAATGCATTTTAAAGTGAGTATTTACTTATACAGAGTCAAAAATATTCATAATAAACAAAATACATTTTTACACATTTAAGTAAATCTTTGGTTTATTAAGTGTAACATGATCACTTTTACAAGGAAAATTGCAGCAGTACAATGACCTACGATTATGCCATAAGCAACTAAGTAATAAAAAGAAGTGAAGTAATAAAATATTTAGGTGTTCTACAATATTTGAATTTTTTGGCGCACATAAATTTTATTGTCAACAAAAATGTCAACAGAGTGGGGCATTTTTTTAACCCTAATTGTCTGTTAATTAGAATACCAATTTTCGATATTTATTTGAAAACGCGTCAGTTGTTTGGTTATCTACATAGTTGGGATCTATAAATAAAATTGGAAAAGTTCAATAGTTTTTTTAACATTTTACTTCTTGCAGAAAGGTGATAAATAGCGGACATAATATTTATTAAAAAAATAATTGATGGCGAAATTAGAGTAACGTTCTAGATATAGAATACCAGGTAACTAGTCGGCGTACCAGGAATAGAGAATTATTTTTATAATATAAAAACTGCTGCATCAAGTTATTTAATGAGCAGCTCTGTAAACAAAATGATACGTTTTTGGGACCAAGAAAAAGAGTTGGATATATTCCATTTGTCTAATAAGAGTTTAGTCGACAAATTAAAAGCAAAGAGCCAAACTTTAAGAAATTTGTTATTTCATATTTGTAATTTGCTTCGTTTATAAAATGTTAAATGTATTTAAAACAAGGTTTGGCCATTAATAAACTTATTATTAATTTTATTATTATTAAGATTATCTTTAAATCGCATTAAATATTGCATCAGCAAAACAAAAATCACAAATTTGTTAAATAAATGTTATTAAATGGTTATTAGAAAAATATGATTCTCAACATATTCAATGTTATTTTTGTATAAACGAATTATTTCCAAATACATTTAAAAGTAAATTATTACTTATGCAAAGTCAAAAATATGAGTAACAATTAAAATACATTTTTACACATTTAAGTAAATCTTTGCTTTATTAAGATTCTTCTTAAATCGCATTAAATATCTCATCAGCAAAACAAGATTTCCATTTTAACTAGAAAAGTATAATTGGAAAGAAATCAACTTAAAAAACGGAATCTTGCATCGTAAAGAAAGATAAGAAAACTCTCCAATGTGCTATGAATTATTGTAAAGTAAAAGTTGATTTGTATTGGAAAAAAAGGCGCATTGTTGGACATCAATGTATCTTTTTGTTCTCCTGTTGGTTTGCTGTTGCTTCAAGAAACATGATCTACGAGAATGTACAACACTCCACTTCGATAACTTTCCCTCTGCTATAAGCTTTTTTACTTTGCGATAAATTTATCTACCGCATTGTTGATTCATTTAATTATTATCGGTGTGCAAATATTAAACTTGTCCGACTAATTCAACAACCATCATTCTCTAAATATTTGCATTAATTATACATCTGCATACAGAAAGTATTTTAATGAAATAAAAATTATCACAAACGGTATTAATTAATAACAATTCTTATAGTAAATGTGTACAAATTTATACAATATTAATTATAATTCAATTAATTAATAATTGATACAGGGACTTATGTATGTTTTGTCAACTAGATCATAATTGTTTTTCTTTTAAAAGAAATATTTATATGCCTGTCATTAAAGTGTTAATATATTTTTAAAATGAATAAATTAAATATTAAGGTATCAAAATATTTGACAAATTATAATACAAGATATTGATAGTACGCAATTGAAAGATGTGCAATTTAAAAAAATAAACATTTACTTAAAAGAAGATTATCTAAGTATAAAGTGAAATAACTTTTCTCTCATATAAAACAAATCTAAAAGTTTACATACTTTATTTATAAAATTTTGCAAATTTAAGGTGGAAAAAAATAAAGTAAGTATATATTCTTTTAAATATTAACAAATTCCACTACATAAAACCCTCTTCAATTGAATATATTGAACCAAATTTTTTCATTTATCCAATTTCACTTAAAAATTTTGAGTAAGATTTAACCCTGGAAACTGGTTTCCTAGACTGAACCACTCTAGGGTTAAATTATTATACAATATGATATTGAAGAGTATTGGGATTAGCAATACTTACTAATTTCTCAGTATTTATTGGAATACTATTACAATTCTGATGTTGCAACATTTCTGATATGATACTTATCTTTTTACGTATATAATGTTTTTCATTAACAATGTTGCTTATACTCTTGCAACATTATTAAATTTTATTTTTCACTGATCTACGGAACTTTATATTGGCTTACTATGAACAACTTATTCAAATATTGCAGAAAGTTTTGCATAGTCGTTCTTTAAATTTACATACATTAATGAAACTAATAATAGTATTCTGTATCCGAATAAATTGGTTTTCAAAAGATATAACAACATTTATTGGTAACTAAATTATAACTGACTTAGGCAAATATTTCGTTCGTTCAATTATTTAATTGAAACTTCGAAGTAGTAAAAATTCTGTCATTCAAATGGTTTACGTTACTAAAAGTTGGCAAAGCGATAGTGTAATTTCGAAAAAGATCAAAATACGGCAACTAACATTTATTTATGACCATCAGGCATAGAAAAAGCGTAAAAGATTAAAGAAAATTACTCACATATTCCCCAAATGTGAATAAGTTACAACAAATAAAATTTTAAAAATTTGTTATTTCGTTAGTATAAATAAATATCAATAAAATACTCGTACAGCGCAGGATTCAGCCATAAACAAACCAAGCCATAGCTTAAAAATCATACGAAATGCTTGCATAATCATGTATTTTTTAATCTCTTTATCGTAAATAATTAAACATTTCTAAAATATGCATGAAATGCAAAAAATAATGTTTATACAAAAAAGGAATGGAAGTGATATTCATTTTGTATTTTTTGCAGAAATTTGTATTATTTTTGTGTATGAACTTTGATCAATTAAAACAGGGATTGTAATTTTTCTACCCTTGTAAAAGAGGCATCTTTCATTTTGTATTGAAAACATTGTTTTCCCTTTGAAAATCCACGTTTATTTAAAAAGTATCATGTTTTTCTATGACACATTGCATTCTTAAATGTAATCAATAAATTTTGCTGTGGGCCCTATTCTTTCCAAAATCAGTATTGTTAAAGTATGTCAAAAATATCTAATCAACTATGAACTATGTAAAAGATAAATAATAAAATGCAAGCATTGTTCTTAACCGCTCATAATTTGCAAGTATAAGAAATGTCATCATCGCCCTGCCTACGACAGATTAGAATCGTCATGAATGTCACCTTCGTACCTCTTAACTAACTACCAACCACACTCGTTCCCAACACACGACTAAGCAACTTAATCATATTCCGTTTAATGAGCGAATTTAGCGCAGATGTCGGCGATATTAAAATGCGAGTAACACTACTTAAAAACGGATTAAGATTCATCAAAATCTTTAAAAGCCACACGGATAATCCCTTCGCCTCGTTGCAGCGCGCATCGATTAACTAATTCAAAAATCGGCGCTTGAATATGACAGGATACAAAACTGCTCCAGCTCAACCAGATTGCAGTAGTTTTACGTCGAAAATTTATCGCATATACTCCCACAAAATGATTTCGCCCATTTTTTATCCACCCAGGTTGGCAGAAAAAACTCTTAAGAGCGTTTAAGACGAAACAGACGTTTTTTCACTAAGCGATCGTTTATCTTGTCGTTTGCATAGAAAAAGCACAAACAGAAAAAAGTGGAATAATTTGATTAAAACAAGCATTATCGCAAACGGTAATCCATTGGGAATTAACCTATACGATGTTTTATCTTTTTAATCCTTTTTAATTTGCGCATCCATCACCGCTGGCCCTTAAATTCCAGTGTACAAGAAAAATTAATAAACTTTACAACGCAGTACATATACGTATGTACACTATCTATAATACAGCACAAATTTATTTTACTGTCGTGTAATAATTATAATCAGCGCATACTATCTTATATACCGGAAACCATCACATAATAGTTGCTAAAATCATTAATAATAGGGTTGTTAAAGTGTCGTGCGTAGGGTTCGGTGGTTGGGGCTTAGCGACAGGCAGGTTGACGATGACAGGAATGTGATTGAGGTGCGAATTTGATAAATAGTACCGTATTAAATAGGACGACGCACGGTGCGGAAGAGATATCTATCTATCTGAATCGATAGAAATGTTTAGATAGTTGGAATAGATTGAGAAACTCACCTCCGTGTGTATAGCGGTGGATTATAAATCTGACACGTTGATGATTAAAAAATTCAGCACTAAATTTGACCGAATTCATCATATTTCCTGCAGCTTGAACGTATGCACTTCACAGGCACTTGGTTTGGTAATTTATAACCTAAAAGTAATATGATATAAATGTATATAGTGTATGTATGTACTTACACAAACAACTAATGATAATGCATACTAGTCTTGCTTAAATCCAATTGTTAATTATGTACGTTAATGCATCAACAAATGTGTTTAAAAGTTCATATTAAATTGCATTAGTAGAAGGTTTAAATGTAAGTATTGATTAAAACACTCACTCAAAACAATGCGAAATGAAATAATCTTATGAAAATGGATTTTAGTTCTATCTTGCTATTTGTATACCTCGCTATACGTACACATTTTTTAAGTAAAATTTGACTTATCATTTTATTTTTTTGTTATTTTATTAGCACGTTAATTGCGGGTAAGGTATTTTTAGTGATAGATGCAGACAATAGGCGTAAATGGTCATAGAGTATGTCATTTCAATAACAATATATCACTTATGCATATGTACAGTTGATTGTACCATTTTTATTATATTTATCACTACGCTATGCAATCATCATAAAAATAGAGTCTTACCTCATCGGCAAATAGTCGAAATCTCAGTTTCATACAAGAAATTCAACGATAATACCACTGACCATTTTAGACAAATTCGAAAAAGTCCTCAAAAGCAAACCAGATTGAAGGAATCTGCAAAAGGGATCTAGTGCAAAAAAACAGAAACAGGATAGAATACCTGACGAGATGCTAGTTAATTTTAAAAAAAAATGATTCACTATACGTACAAATTCGTTATTCGTATTGTCTCCTGAAATGGAATCTGTACGAATAGCGAGGTTCCACTGTATGTATGAATGTACTTTCTTGGTAAAAGAACTTTATATTGCTATGTTTTTATGTTATCCCTTACAGCTACCACTTTGCAATGTTAGATAAGATAAAGAATGGAAATATCTGATTCAACTAATTAGGAAATAGTCGATTGTAAATTTTGAGCAAATTCTTCGTCTCTACAGTAAACATACAGAAAGGCAACATGACAAAATAAAAATTTGGTACGAAATTGTTACGGATTGCGAATTCTAATTAATAAAAACGTGAAACGAAATTATTACAACTAAGCATACTATAGTAAATATAGAATTTGAAATGTAGCAATTGTGTGAAATCTAATTAATTTTAATTAAATTAGCATCAATTTTAGTTTTGTTCCATTAAGTTGGTAGTAGTGAAATTTTTGACAGACCACAGCGCTCTAAGCGCTACAAATTGTGCAGTTGTGGGCATGAGTTTACTTTTTTCAAGTGTGCATAGTTAACAATTTAATTAAGCGTTATTCGCACGGCGTTTCGATGGCTTCAATCGCTATTAAGGTAGGATAATACATAAACGTTTTATCTCAATATTTAAAATGTGATACAAAGAAGGGAAAATATTATGACGATAAAAAGCGTTTAAATATATATGGATATATATAATCTGAAAAGTAAATGCTGTATGTTTATTTATATCGCGTGCTTATTTATCTAACAAGCAGATGTAAATCCTTTTAAAATTTTCGAATGTGCATGGTTTGCAATAATAATTGCTCTCGCTCTTTTTCCGCCCTGCAATGGATACCGATAATGAATATCGCGCGTTTAATATAATTAATTCGCGTATCGTATGAGTGATTACACATTTCTTATTCAACATCATCGTTTGCATTGTTGGCGCTAATTAGATTTGATTAAAGCACAAGCCCTATTCTACAATATCTTAGAGCTGAACATCATCATTTAAATCACATACACGCGCTTTTAATAAAATAAACATTAAACGATAGTTGATAGCGGAACGAGTAGAAAATGTCTTTAACATTAATTTACTTAGATAAAATCTTATTATACTCGTGTATATTATAGGTAGATTGTAGCAAAATGAGTTGAGGTTATATCTTTCATAATGAAACTTTCATAACGAAATATTTGTGTTTTTCTCAGTTTAAATTTAAAAATTAACATACATTTACATTAAAGGTGATGCTGTATAAATTGATTGTTAATGAAAATTGTTGTAGAATCATACGGCTGGTATAGAGATAAACGTGTTTTTGTACAATTTTTTTTGGAGCACTTATCGCAGCAGAAACTCGAGTTCGTTGAGTCGGCTCAAGGCCTCACAAATTTTTGTTGCAGGCGTGTGAAAAATGTAAACAATGATATAGATCGATGATGATTGTTCCATTACACAAAAACCGGCCAGCAAAAAATGTTTTTAGTAAAAATTGAATATGGTATTAAATTGGATTTGTAAAAACCATGACAGGAACTAACTAACTTTTTATACTAAACTAAAATTGAATATTTTGTAAAAATATGGGATGAAGTTAAATGGATTTTTTTAGTTTTAGAGAAACATAGCAATATGTTTAATAAACAAGGATAGTTCGAATTGAAAGCTTTTCCAGAAAAAGAAAAGCAGATGATAAATGAAATATGAGTACTCAATTTCAATAAATAATATTAAATGCAACTGAAAAAGTTTATATTTTCTCATACGCATATGTTCATTGTTTAAGATCGTTGTTTTGAAATACTGTTGCCTCTCTGTTATATTTCTCTTGTTTTTTTGGAGAACGCTATTAGGCTATTTGAAAAAAATCTACTGCATTATATTTAATACGTGGGGTGTTTTTTATTTATTACAAAAAAATTTAAAATTTACCTTTTATGTTATTTGTAGTCATGTTTGATGTTCTACATTTGTGCCGCCTTGTACTTACTTGAATTCAGATACTAAAATGTTTGCGTTTCACTTTCAATCATAATAAAAATGTAAGTAATTGATACAAATATATTGCTTTGATTACGAATAATTAAGAGCGTCTAATTTTATTTCGTAGCAACATAATAGGAATTACTATATAAATAATAAATATAATTTTTTTGTGATTTATGTTCAATTTTCCTTTGATTTTCGACATTTTTCATCAACCCTTTAAAGATTTTGGTCGAAATTGTTAAAAAAAATACAATTAGTGCTAAACAATGTTTTTCATTTTGCGTGTTCGCAAAACAAATATAAGTTAAATGCAGACAGTGATATAGATTGTTGTTGCAAAAATCAATTAACATATTGTATTAGTAAGAATCATGCGCTTCAACTGCTTGATATATGTAATTTGATTTAGATTCAATTTTGATTTGTAGATTAATTTTATTTTGCAACGATAAAGCCATTGATGATGATTTTCTGAGATATGTATTTGGATAATTTAATTGGGAAACGTCGACTTATGATAATATGAACTTTGTTGATTTACGCAATGGGATTTAATGTAACATAATCTTGGTTTGTTCGTATAAACTCATAAAGCTCCATCCACACCACATACTTAATAATAAAAGAGTGACGGTTGATAATAATTCTAGTTGGATTAATAGTCAAACTCCTTGTAATTTGCAACTTATAGCTATAATCAATTTAGCAAAATCCGCTTAATTGGATAAACAGACAATTGTATAAATAGAATTTCTTTAACTTTTTATAATTAATTTTATTACAGTGGCTTGTTGCCTATAAACTGAGTTCTTTTCCTGGTATTAGTTATTTTTATTTGAACTTATGATTTATACATATTATTATATATTATTGATATTTGCAGAATTTTTTCTATTCGCAATATAATTGCCATTATTATATTTCGTTACAAACGAATGTTGATATCACATGACAACAATGATTCCACAGCCTTTGCAGTTATCTTATTTGTTATTAAAAATAATAACAAATATATGTATTGAATTAATTTTACAATTTGCAATGCAATGGCTTATTGCCTATAAACTGAGTTTTTCCTGGTACTAGTTACTTTTATTTGAAGTTATGAAATACAAATAATGTATTATTACTATTCGCAGAATTTATTCTTTTCGTAATATAATTGCCATCATTATATTTCGTTAAAATGGAATATTGATATCACATGACAACAATGATTCCACAGTGTTTGCGGTTATCGAATTGAATTGCCGTAATTCTACAGCTTAATAAAATATAAAAAAGTAACAAATATTTATTAAATTATATCTATAATTTGTAATTTCGTTTGACTAATTGAAGCGGATATAAATAATCAATTACTTTTCAATAAATTGCGTATGTGGGTTGTGTATTCACATGTTTTAATGAATTAAAGCTCACCTTGATTTTAAATCCACAAAAAATACTATTTTCTATTGTAAAAAGCTTATAGCTATATAGAACGGTTCCAATCGGATTTCAAATAGGCAAAAAAGTATTATAGTACAAAGCGATTTTAGCAAAAAAGTTTTATATTTTAATTCGGTGTAGTGTACCATTTCATTTTTTTAGTTTTTAATAAAATATGTCACTAATATGATCTCTATCAGCATTATTAAAAAATAAATAAAACTTTTGCCATGATCACTCTATATAGGTACTACTCTTTTTATGCTGTTTGGGTCTCTTTTAAACCACCCTACATTTATAAAATAGTTGTAGCTAGTTATATATAGTTTTTGCTATTTTAATTTCTTAATCTACCTTCTATTAAGAATCGCGAAAAACCAATTAATGTGTAATACACATGATAACACTATTATAATTTTGTAGAAACTTTTACAATAAATTAAAACAATCAACTATTTGCATAAAATTTTCTCAAAAAACTGAACGAATGAAAAAATGTAGCAAATATATTCAAAGTTAAAACGTTCTTAAATATTTATGATCAGCATATATCAAATTTTTTAAAACAAAATGTTATTTTTGAAATAGCTGTATGTGTTATTAATTTAATAGTTTTTCTATGTGTGTTGCTTTAATTTAGAATTGACATAAAAGATGCAGGTGAAATTCTTTACCTTATTAAAGCAAGCAATTACTATAAATTTGTTTAAAACTATGTAAACGAGTGAACATTTTTTAATCTCTTATCATATATCCAGAGTTGGAGTTAATGGAGCCATTCTTTTCACATTTTATTTTATTAGTTTACACATTGTATTCACAGTTATGCACAATCAATTTTTTGGTTTGTTCAAGCACCGTTTACTAGAAATTGATGAAAGCTCTCTCTAGGGCAGTCAAGAGCTTTCTTTATTATTTATAAAACGTTCTTTGTTCAAACGAAAATAAGAATTGTGCATAAATGTGCAAATAGCAGTTTACAAATATATACATCTATATTTAAAATATAATATGTGAATAACGATGGATATGTATTTTGGGTTGTTATACGGATACTAGAGTTACTTATTGCATTTCGTTCAAAGCCGTACCTAATAAAATATATTTTTTAGTATCTTCACGAGATTCAAACATCATGTTTTTGAAAAAGTCACTTCTTTTGATTTTCGACTTTTTTCATTTACCTTTAAGGATTTTGGTCTAAATCAAAGAAAGCGATTCAAACATTTAATATATTATAAATCCCCTAGAGGGTTCTGAACAAAGTAATATTTACGACTCGTTTTACAAATTTTGGAATTGGAGGTCAAAATTTATCAACAATTTCATATCTAAGAATGCCATATTATTCTATATCATTGCTGCATGTTTGAATCAAAATTATATTTACTACTACTATAATAATTCTAGAGTTTTCAATGTTTTGGACATGTTCAGGTTTCCTGGATTTATACAAAAGTTTAGTCAAAATCATTTCTATAAAACTATATCAGTACAATTATTATCAAACTTAGAATGTCATTGTTTGTCAATATACGAGTCTGAAGTCAAAATCTGAATGTCGACTATATGGCGACAGTAGAGTGCAAAGTGTTAAAACTTATACGAATATATTGAGTGTTTAAGGTCTACTTTTTAAATAAAATCCACTGTGTGAAAAAAAATTTGGGCTGTTACATGAGCATACGATTTACTGTGATATAAAAATTTACACGTAAAACTCATTAAATTTACCACGTTTCTAAAAACACTCCTATTACAAGAATATGGAAAACGAACGCTTAACAAAAACAAGGGATATCCGTAACTGTACAAATACATTTTATTTTTTCAAATATAAAATATAAAAAAAATTTACTTGCTCCATTGACTATCAAAATTCTAATTTTTCCACTGGCGATTTTACCATTCGATTACATAATGCATTATCATCTATCGTTCTCTATAGAAATAACAGCAAATTAAACCAAATATAATAAACTATCTACGAAAATTGCAAAAAACTATATAAAATAATATTATTGCAATTAAAAGTTAGAATAAGCAAATTTTATTTATTCAGAGCATAAAACTAACTTGACAGCATTGTCATGCATTGATTTTTAATGCTATTTAATACATAATAAAATGCGTTGTTTTTTATTTTTTCGTACATAAAAAGCCATTCTTTCGTTTGACCTAAAGACATTTACTACCACACATGCATTTTTAACTCAACCAACTAAAATTTTACACGCTCTTGTCTCATCCACTTCTATCTCATATCGAATTTATTCGCTATTTCCTTGAACAATTTTAAAATGTAAATTCATTCATTACAATTTTTTTGTGCGTGCAGCATTTATTGACAATTGTAGAATACTAATTGAATTCGAGATTTAATTAATCATAAAACGCTAATTTATATTCAATTGTTGGCAACAATTTTTTTAATCAAGCTATTATACGACTGGATTTTAATATAAATTGTTAAACATTACGAAATACATTTTAATGAAAATGGAAAAAGTGGAACTAATGTAACGACAAAACTTTGCCGTTTATAAAATTAAAAAGTTCCATTATTACATGACGGAAAATGGGCGGCAGCGTTTTTTGCTTTCTTGTCGCTTGGCATGAAAAATGTTTAAAATGACGTCAATATTCTAACATGTGTAATTGAATAACTAAAATTTTATTATATAGTAATTTATTTTACCTATGTAGGGGTACATATAAATTCCTATATCAAAATTACGCTTAATAACATTATTAATTTAAATTTTCAATACTGAAATATTTACAATAGGTACAACAATATTAATCTGTTTAAGTATATAAAGTTTTAATGATAATTTATTTATGCAATTAGCAAAAATTGAATTCATTATAATAGTAGAGAGTATCAAATACAAACCGGATTAATTTTCTGGTATCAAATTTATTGATAAGGAGTACTAATATGTATAACCGGACGAATGAGACCTGGATGATTGAGACCGGACGATTGAGACCAGTATAATGAGATCGCGGATATTAGAGACCGTAGACTTACGAGACCACGAATAAAAGAGACCTTGGATGATTGAGTATCTAACTGAGAAACCTAACACTTTCTCTTTCTCTTCCTTAATCTAACCTGATACTCTTTCTTTCTTTAATTTAAGTCAATATATAATTTCTATTTATTGGTCTCATTTTGTCTAGTTCCATTTAGCAGGGTCTTATTTATCTTCGGTCTTAATCATACAAAGTCTATTTTATTCGTGGTCTCATAACTCTGTGGTCTCTAACATCCGCGGTCTCAATTATCCGATCTCAATCATCCAGATCTCATTCGTCCGGTTACCAAAATATCAATTCTTAATTTTACTTTTTTACATAAACATCTGTCTGTTTTGCTTTTTTCTAAACGTTTAGGTAGTTTTTCATTCCTTTACTGTATAAATAAATGTGGTTGTTTTCTAAGCCATTTTCGCATGACTGCCTCCGTTACAATATTGCTATCAAAATTCTGTCCTTTCCTCTCATCATCATACAGATGGTAATTGCAAAGGGTGAATGTTCTAGTGTCATACAAGACAATTCTTTGATTTAAGGCCATTAACATATATGGAGCTAAATGTTGCTTTGCAGAATAAGGGAAAACAGCGTTATTTCTAACGATGTCTTTTTGGAAGTTGATAATAATACCACAGACAATATAATAGGGGCAGATGGGAATTCATATGGGTGAATTTTATCGCAGTTTTGCTGCATTTTAAGTTATCTACATATTGATAATAAAGTATTGTAGTTTCCTTTTTTGATTTTACCTGCTCTAACCTCAAATCTTACTTTGTACCCTTACTGTGTTGCCATTCTTTGTCTGTTATTAAACGTACACATGCAAAATTACGGATATGGAAATAAGATAATAAAAAACTGTACAATATTTGGTAGTTTCATCTATAGGAATTTAAAAATAGCGTAAAACCCAAAGCTACATTTTGCGCAAAACCTCTTGCGGGCGCACAAAAAACTAACATTTTTCGCGACAATTTACATAGACTTTTCTCATCTGCCCCTAGTATATTGTCTGTGCTAATACCGAAAATTTTCTATTTGACAATAATTAAAAGTTGAAGGTTGAATTCGAATTGTTGATTCCCAAATTTTTTATTAAAAGCAACAATAAAATTATGAACTCGTCGATGCATTTGGACCAGAGGTCAACATCAGGATTGAAGGTTTGAATGATTACATTCTATTTATATGTAAAAAAGAAACTATGTACAAATAAGAACAAGAATATAATACATCATGGAAACATATTTTTTTAAATTTTGTGAATCAATAATTTGAGTTCAACTTTTAACTTTTACTTATTATTAAAATGGTTCACCCAGTGACGGTAACACCAAAGTGTCCTAATTTTCCATTGACGTTTGTGTGAAAAATCAAGATGGAAAAATTCGACGAGAAATTTGCTTACGATGCAACCGAACTTATTTTTCAATTACTGGTTTAAAAAATTGATAGAGATCGCTCTATACAAGTTCCCAGTGGCGTGATACCATGCTCAGAATGGCTTACGTTTTGGGCTGCTTCGCTTGAAAGAGGGATTTCAAACATCGTCATTTTTTCAAATCTGTGAATTGTAAGGGCAAATGTATGGGCAAACCTCTCTTTACTTTACCACTAGTTCTTCTAGAACACTATTACAATTATTAATTAATACTAATGATTTTGATCTATACTGCTATTAAAACAAAGTCTTTATGGTAGTCGTCTCCGGAATCAAAATTTCGCGATTTTGTGCTTTACTTTGTATAATTACTTTAATCTATCCTCTAATGTTTTTATTGAAGTAAGAAATACGAATTAAAAACCATGTATACGAACTAAAAACTGATGGCCAGACTAATGTACTTATGTACTTGTATTGAGCAGAGGATTGAAATCTTCATCAAAGAATATTATTACCGTATCTACTGTTCAAAGATTTAATTCCTCTTTGGATAAAAATAATTGTAATATCTTGAATTTAGACTGAGTACCTACTGTTTATTTAAAATTATTATACGATTCATGGGTACCTTGTGAATTTGTATTTTAATATCTATAAATAAATTGTTAAAAATGTATTATGTAAGTATTTTTCAGTAAATTATAATAATCACAACAAAGATGTTTTGTTTCGATTAGTTGCTTTCATTGTCAATAAAAAGGGTAACATTATTATGATTATATTGCAAAATATCATTTGCTTTTTTTATCGAGCTGCAGAATAAAGCTCCGAAACAAACAAAAAATATTTTTTACATCAATATCGTATAAAGTTTATTATCGATAGCAGCGCATACAAAACTGCATTTTAACTATAAGTTATATTCGATTATAAAACGGATATATATATGTATATATACGCAAACAAAAATTTTTATTAACGCACGAAATATCAAAGTTAATAGTATGAACCGTTTGTGCTGGCTGATAAAGGACGCAAGACTGCAATATTTAGCTCTGGTAGGAGATACTAAAAACTCGTACATTAAAATTACGCTCGAAATTTATACACGGGAAATATTTTAATGCGATATTAAGGAGTGCGCACTTTGTGCATTTTAAGATCTCGTACATTGCATAGACGTGTATAGTCAAAGTGGATTTTTGTGGATGAGTGCATGTAAAATGTACGGGATGGTCAAAATGAATACCTTTTCTACTCAGATTTGTAGATTCGTACAACGTTTCGAACAAAAAAATGGAATTTTATCAACATGTCTGTAAAAGCCTTTACTCCAATATTTCGGAATGATAAAAACTCAATAAGTTAAGGTTGTAAACTTATTCGCATATAGAAATCTTTTTTTTGTTTAACTTATGGAAACTTGTATGATGTGAAAATACATATTTGATAGATTTTTAAAGAATAAATTTAATTCGTATTTGTGAATAAATATTATTTTAAACTTCAACAATAAAGAGGGATATTGTTTTAAAATTAATAATAGATGATTATTACAATTTTTATAGTGAATACAATTTAAGAATGCGCATAATTTACAATTCTGGTTTTGAAGAATGAAAGAAAATAAAACATTTTGGTATTCCTGTATATACTAAAAGTCCTTTTTTGTGGATGAGTGCATGTAAAATGTACGGGATGGTCAAAATGAATACCTTTTCTTCTCTGATTTGTAAATTCCTACAACGTTTTCTATCTTGCAACAAAAAATTTGAATTTTATCAACATTTCTGTAAAAGACTTTATTCCAGTATTTTGGAATGATAAAAACTCAATAAGTTAACGTTGTAAACTTATTCGCATAAAGAAATCATTTCTTTTTGTTTAACTTATGGAAATTTGTATGATATGAAAATACATATTTGATTCGAATTTTAGAATAAATTTTATTTTAAACTAAATTACTTAAACAATAAAGAGACATATTTTTTAAGTTATTTAAATTAGTAATTTATAATAGATTATTATTACAATTTTTATAGTTAATAGATTTTAAGAATGCGCATAATTTCGAATTCTGGTTTTGAAGAACGAAGGAAAATAAAACATTTTGGTATTCCTGTATATACTAAAAGTCGTTTTTTGTGGATGATTGCATGTAGAATATAGTGTTGTGTGGTGTAAGCGCATTGCTGATAAAGTGATGCAAATGGACTTCTGGAAGCTGCTCCTGTCACACAATAGCGCAATCTGAGCCTCACAACAGCCGAATGGTAGATAGGGAGAGCGCGCCGCGCCGCTCCCGTCTCTCCATCCAATATCTACTTGTGAACACACTCCTGGAATTCCAAATAACACACCAATTCTCTCTATAAATTGACAGCGAAGATTAACATCCAACGTGTTATCATATTATCGCTCACGTTTTCCCATTTTTGCGTTGCGCTATATAGAAAATGGGTGGCGGTGGCAATGACGGCAATTTACTATCAAAATATTGCGTTTCAATTAAATTAAATGCCGATTTTGATTAAAATTGATTAATGTTATTCTAATTATGCAATGATAATTATAATATTATTGCAGCACCATTGTTGTTTCGTATATGCGCAAAGATAAACGTAGCGCGTTAAAATGCTTTGTCATCGCGTCAAACAAATATGCATAGCGTGTGGCTGTAAAAATACTATTACTAAATGTGCGCGAGTCAGGGCAAAGGGAAAGAAAATTTGTTGAGCTAGTGCATTACAAGCAGCTTCACAACAATTATTTATCTAACGAGTGCAAAAAGTTGTTATCTACAATGCAAAGCGGCGAGATAAATAGAATTTTTAAACATGTTAGTATAATTGTCTAAATTAATTAAAGAAGTATGTATAAGGGAGTTTTCATCAACATAAATGTTATAGTATAGAAATTGTGAATATGAAGAGGTAACTAGTACTATATACTTATATCTTACACTTTTTTATCACGACTATACATAGAATATTTATTTTTATCAAATAGGGGAAAGTTGGATAATGGCGACCGCCTTGATAATACCGCAACCTGGTCTATCTAAATAATTATTAAGAATAGAGATCAGAAAAACGCATCAGTATCTTGCAAACATTGTATAAGCTAACATAATGCAAAATGACAACAGTTGCTCAACAAATAAATTAGCAGCCCTTGCAGATAATATTTCGCGTTTTTTGTTGTAACTGAAATGCGCATCAAAATTGAAGCCATATTATTTCTATATACCTACACGTATAATAATTATTTCTGGATCTGATATACAAAGAGGTATTCTGCTGTGCATTGCTGAATATTTTAAGATATAATTTGCACTAGATTGCCCCTCAAATCTTCTTGAAATAAAATTTCTCCATCGGGGTTATGACGTTCCTAGCTTAATTTGATATGAATTTGGAAAAGACAAGGAATGATGGTTTAGATGTGAATTATGTTCGGGATGGTCCATACGAAATGCAGTTTACAAGACATCCCTGATAATTACAAATGCGATTTTTGTATATTTAACAACAAGTTTATAATATGCATGTTTTTTACGTTTTTTTTTAAATTTTTTTAAACTAAAATACATTCATTCGATTTTTTTATATTGATTTAGGTAGTGGATTAGTTGCTCTTTTATGTACATTAGTTGTAATTTATTTGTTATTTATTATTTAAGAACAAGTAAAAATTATTTTCAGGAGTGCGGGATTCCCCCATTCTCCCCTATGTCTTTTTGCAATATCTATATATTTATACTTTGTATTATAATCATTTTTACTAACTCATATCATTTGTTTCAGGTATGTAAATTGGAATAATTGAAGTTATCTCATTGCATAGCGACCATTTTTCGTTTATTTTATGAGAAAAGTTTACTCTTCAAAAGATAAACTGTAAGTATGAAAATGTTTTGTCACTACATAAAAAACTTGCATTGCTGTTATAAAAGTGATAACTAATACTCGTAGACGAACATTTTCCAAGCTAGTGAATCATTTAGCTGTTAACTCGCAAGTTTAACTTTTCTATTATGGTTTTAGATTTTTTTGTCAATTTATTTCTCTCCGAAAATAAATATTAACCATACAACAATTTCAAATAAAACGTTTGTACATTATTCAGAAACAATCGAGAAAAATATATTGTGATAACAGTAATTTGCAGCTCAAGTCGCAGCCAACATGGAAGGCAGTGATTTTCGGGGTAGTTTGGGTCTCTAAATCCTATGGTGTTATTGGTTTTTTTTATCAAATCCTGTTTTTTTAGAAATCCTTATTTTTGGTCGAATCAATTTGAAGGATTTTTCTTAAAGTAACAGCAAATCTATAGTAGGTCTATATCGAATTGTTGATTTATTTTTGTAAATTAAAATATTTTATAGAAATTTAAATCAAAATATTTATAATTAAATAAAAATAAATAAATGCTTATTGCTTACAAAATTATACAAAATAAAATAATTAATTTCAAGTAATTTATATTTTTATTATTATTTTATGTTTGCAATTTATGCTGTCTATATATTTTAATCGATAAACTTTAAATAACATTTTCCATGTTTCATTCGCCAAGTGAAAGTTGAAAATTGAATTTTTACTTTATTTGCTATCCCATTTTCGAGCGTGTCGCTTTTTATTGCCAACATTAAGTGATACAATATGTGCACTATTGATTTAGTTCGACAGAATATAAATTTGTCATTCGTCTAAGACAATCAACAAACTATTAAGCTCCTTCCGCACTTCTTCGGGTGCAATAATAAAAAAAAACCGCAATGAGCAAGAAAAAAACAACAACACAATGTAATTTAGCTATGCTTTGTGTTTCATCATAAACTCGCCGCTACAAAAGAACAAAATTATATCTATAATAAAAAGTTTACGAGTTTTTCTATAAAATAAGAAAATACAATTTTTACACTTATAGTCTGCTTATTATAACAAAACTGCATTTTTATTTAGAGAATTTTCTAGCCGTTGGTTTTTTAAGATTGTATTATACATATATTGAGGTTATACGTTATTATTTTTTGTTATAAATCCACTCAACTAGAATAAAAAAAGAATCAATTATTATACATTTTTTAATTAATTTTACTAAATATAATTAATAACTCAAAAGCTACAATATCTAGCTAGACTTACCTATACTTATTTTCTATTATAATAAAAGTACCTATATTTTTCCGTAGATTTTTAATAATTTTAAAAGTTTATATTACATTTTTTATAAACTCGAATAAAATACGTAGGTATGAAAAAATGATTAGGAATAATATATCAAATGAGAGTACTTTTTAAAAATTAAAATTTACAAGCACAATATATAGATTATTCCTTTTGCTTTGATACTCGACTTAACATATTTTCAGAGTTTTCTGTACTGTTCACATTTTTCTTATAATTTACATATATAAATTACTTAGAATCACATATCTAATTTAATTATAAAATTATTACTAGTCAATAAGTTTAATCTTAATAATAACTTTAATTTATTGTTTTTACTACTAAATAAAAGCAGCGAAAAAATAAGCAAATTGCATCGTATATTATATTCAATTTATAAAGTTTTATGTTGAAATAATCGGTTAAACATTCAATTAACTATTCAACAGCACACTCGTGGATTTGGAAAAAAATAATTTTATTAAACTAAATAGCTTTACATTTCTTTTGTACCTATTTTACAATAATTTATTGCAGATAATTCTAATAAAATTAATTGAATGATAAAATAACTTTAAATAGGTATTTAGCAAACTATGGGGTTGGCAACTAAGTAATTGCCGATTTGTTCAAGTAAATAAAAGATTTTTTTAATGGAAAAATCTTTGATCTATTAAGTATTTTCCATTTGGTTCGATGACTTTTTGTCATCTTTCTGATGATGGTCAACCTTTACGTTGGTCATCTTTAATAGAAAAATCTCCAGAACGAAATTTTAACCAATTTCTGCATTGCCTTTCTTTAAAAGCTGCATCACCATGCATGTTACGTATCTTTTTGGAGGTTTGCAGCTTCGTTCTTTCCTTTACAGAAATCAAAGAGCAAAATATAGTAAAAATGTTCGGTTCTGTATTCCATATTAAGGTTGCGGTAAAAAAGACACTTTGAGAAAAGTTAGGATGACTGCTAACATATATAAAAATAAGAAGATCATAACATTTACGGATATCTTAAAAATGGGAATGAAAGGCATCTATAACTGAAATCGGCAATTATGTTACTTAGTTGCCAAACTGATAAATGGAATAAAACCTTAATGTTTTTATTATTTAAAAAAAATATTTGCTATTTTTGATTGAGTTTAAATTTATTTTTTACCGTCAATCGTATCTATAAACTTTACAACTTTTTGTACCCATTATATGACATGTAACTAAATTTGTACACGCTGTATTTTTAAAGTAGATAACGTTAAACATCCACCAACGTGATAAATTTTCCACGGAATTGCGCGCTTTCACAAATCTTTTATTATTATTACAAAACGCGCTTGCTTAAAAAATGATTTTGTGCGCGCTTGTAGATGGGTTGGATGCAAAATGCGATTTTTGCAGCAGCAATTTACAGTTTGTATTTTTTTAACCGGAAAATTGATTCGAAATAACATTAAATAGAAATTTCTAGTTTGAACGCCGCAGCGAGTAAACGTTGCGCGAGTTTTTTACTGCACGTGTACGAATTTTAAAGTACTTTAAACTTTTAATTACTTTATGAAATTACCTACAGCATATTTTTTATATAAATTGCGAATTTAAAAAAAATGCTGTTTTATGCAAACATGGATATTACGACATAATAAAGTCGCAAAAATATAATTTAATGAAACATCACGAAATGTAGCATCTTTCACATTTCATAAATATTCATATCGAAATGAATTTGTTGTGAAATGGCAAACGATTTTCATTTGTTGTTTGCTTTCGGTTATTTAAAAATTAAGAATACTAAAATGGGGTTTATAAACATTTGAAATTAGCGTAAAATACTTCACATTCAGATTGTTTGGTAATTATACGAACCGCAGTGTTGAGATATCGACAAAATAATTGTATTAAAATATTCTGAAGGAACACAATAATTATTTTATTTATAAATATTTTAAATATATTGATAAAAAATGAGGCATACAGCTTAAAAAACAAGTTTTAACAAGAAATACAATTCAAGTTGTTTTATTTTGATGTTTTTGTAATTTATTATAAATGTTTTAAACGTTTTTACAATACGTAGAATATTATTGTTATATTCATTACAGTAATGTATAATACAATAGATATACGTATACTTTCTTTTTTAGCTAATTTTAGTCAGAAACTGACCAGACTCTTGCGAACCGAAAAGATAAACAGACAAAGTCTTACTACTTTGATGAGATTGAAAACCGCAACTATCATCTATTAATGAAAAATAGACCAATAAATAACTATAATTGTTTCCAGCTATATTATTCATGTCCAATCTAAGGATTTACAGCGCTTAATTCGTAATCCGCGCCGCCCAAAAATTAATCTAAAATATCGCATGTCTGCGCTTAATTAATCTAATCGTAAAAACTATCAAACAATTTAATAAAATTTTTCGCTGTGCGGGCAGATTAAATATCATTTTACGACCTCCGGCACTAAATATAGGGATAGAAATTTTTGGCGGTGGCGTCGTGTACGCGCGTACGACGCGCAATAAACATAACTCAGATGTGGAAAATGAGCGCGGCAGTAAAATGTGTACATATATGAAATTGGTTACTACTTATTAAAAAAAGAGTTGCAATTTATCAAACTGCAAAAAGGCATCCAATTTCATGGTATGTGAAAATCCTGATCCATTTTTCTATATGTGCTGTACCGCACAGTGGAGAGAAACGAACTGCATTTTCATCATTTCGTTCCCGGTTTAATTACGAGTTTCTCTGTGTGGTGCGATTCGTGCCAAACGACTGTTAGCGCGCACAAAATGCCAAAAAGTCATTGAAACTTTAAACCAAATTGAATATCCGCAAAAATTAATGTGCAAAAATATTTCGTTTTTACAATTCATTATAAAAATTGATTCATTTTATGAATAAAAATAATTTGCAACATTATAGAAGTACTCTAGACAAAAATACAAAGTATTTTTTATTTAAAATATCTTTTCGTAAAATCTTTATTCAAGCAAATTAATTTAATTATAAAAATGCAATTTATTTGTATACTTTAAATTCGACTAAATTTAACCTATGAAGTAGGTATTTTCATTAAGTTATCCAACCATAAATTTTATTTTTAACTTCTTATCACATTTTTTGATTTAACTACACAACTAAATAAAATTATTTTATTATACCTATATCCACATTTCCCATTTATTTTTTCCTATTTTCTGTGAACTTATCAAAACACTTTTTTTGATTTGCAGGTATTTTCCAGAGACCGAGTAATTTCCTTATTACAACTACTATAAAAATTTGCATTAAGATATTATAAGACATACCGACTACCACTTTTTCTGTTTGTTGCATAATGTAAATGTGAATAAGGTTTTCTATATACCTACGCATTTTTATTCACCAAACAATGAAGAATAGTTTTATTAAAAAAAGTACACAATACTCTAACTTTTACTAACAATTAACCTATGGAAATATGTAAATGGGCGATAATTATAAATTTTGCCAAATATTAAATGTTTCAATAATACATTGATTGAATTTTATTCAATAAACAAATAAAAAACATGTTTAATAAAAAAACCGGAACTTAATTATGTTTCGAACTAATTATTTATTTATAATATTTAATATGATACACAAAGCGGAAGCAACAACGCTGTAAAAATTAAATAATATTTTACTCTATAGCTAAAAAGCAAAAATACGAGTTAACATTTTTAATATGACATATTTTTTCTTAACATTTCTTTTTGCAACACGTCTCTTAAAAATATTTTACGTTTTTAATAAACAATGAATACTTCCGTTTGTTTCCACTTTTATTAAAAATCTTTGATATAAGCATTCTTTGTAGCAAAAGTGATATTCTAATTAAACATTGTCAAATTAAAACTAAAATTACATTTTAATGAAAAAATACCTCAATATAGTTTTATCTAAAAATTCAGTTAATATTTTGCAAAATTTGCAATTTATCAAAGAGTGAAAAAAGCATTCAATTTCATGGTAGGTGAAAATCCTGATACACTCGTACATTTTTGCACCACATCGTGTAGAGGAGAAACGAACTAGATTTTCATCATTTCGTTCGCCGGTTTAATTACGTCCTCCTTTGTTCGGGCGGCGCGAATCGTTCGTGCCAAACGGCCGTTATCTGTCGACATGTGCCGAAAAGCGTCTGTTTACCGAACGTCCCTGCAAGGCACAAAAGGCATTGTGTGCGCGGCCAAGTGGCCATTGTCTTCAGCAACGGCTCCTGCCTTGTGTTCCTGCCATGTCTTGCCATGTGGGAGCAGTTGTTGTATGTATGATACGTACGGTCAGCACCCTTTCAAGCATCGCTTTCAACCATCTGAAGAGCGTAATCGCGCATTTTTTCCAACCCTCCACTTCTACACGACTATCATCCACTTTTGATTATTAACAATTCATAAACAAAAGCGTATATTTCGCTGGCGCGGCAATAAAAACCCTCCCCGCATACACATTCGCTTCGACCAATCAATCATTTAGTGTTTACATATCAATTCAAACAGAAAATAACGGTGGAAAAAAACACTCGTCCTTCGCACAATTGATACATACAGCGTACGTATTGTACATACATCTACGTGTACGATATGAAACAACACTCTTCTATTAAAGCGTATTATATAAATTCAACGGTAATAACGAGCGAAACGCAATTTTGCGCTCTAATTTTTCATGTTCGCTTGTCATTTCGTATAATTTTATTTGATGCAAGAAAGATTTATCTCTGCGCCTATATTTTTTACACCGCTGCTGGCTGGCTGTGGACTGTTGTTGCTTTGTCTGCCTCATAGCACGAACAAAAATAAAATATATTGCCGAAAAAATCTACAAGTACAAGTACATTTTTAATTATCAAGCCTTTTCGGGATTTAATTCGACAAACAAATGTCGGCGCTCGTTGCAAACAAATTAAGCAGATTTGTGCTTTAACATTTTGAAATAAATTAATTATTTTATGAATTACAAACACAAATATTAAAATAATTAGATCATGCTCTTTGTGCGCAATAAGTTTGATATCCAGTTTTAAATAAACAACATTAATAAATTTGAATTACTTTGATATCCTAAAAAATATTATTATATGGAGCTTAAAGGTGCATTATTCTAGAAAAAATTGTTTTACATGCCTCCGTCCTTTTTTGCCTTGTTTACATACGTCTCTATCCCCGTCTCGCGGCAGGTAACGGTAAACAAAAAATGCTTAGGCAGTAAGAATCAGGAAGGCAACCTC
>JARJDW010007173.1:0-16407 GCA_030264715.1 Adinopsis sp. GC000173 | reverse complement strand
ATATTTTCACGTTACATACATACAATCATTGCTATACTCACCATAAATTTTCTTATTCGTCTTGTGAACATTTTCGCCACTTTTCAGACAGCACTTGAACAAATTCGTCGTCCCTCGCACCATATTAGTATTTGCTAAACTAGACTAAAAATGAAAATCATCGCATTTGTAGTATAGCATTGAAAAGTATAATGCAAATATTTGCACGCGGTCAACATTAACAAAAATAATTTCATGCAATTATCCATTTTATATTTAATTTAGGCAACATACGATACAATTCATTTCAATAATTTTTCGCGCTAATAATATTGATCGCTAAACGCCGCCAGGTAACAGATGATGCCGTTTCGCGGCACCGGCTGCTTTTTGAGAAAGACCGCTGGATGAGAGGCAATCGGCGTTTGCTTCACCGCCTCGGCCATCGAACGCTCATCGCTGGCATGCTCCAACCATGTCATATTCTGCTCGGTGGATGTCAATACCTCTTCGTAGACGTGCGGCGGCTGTGTATAAATCGAATTATTGGTTTAAATGCTAGGTGATGACATTGATTGAAAAGTTATATAGATGCGAAAACGCATATTTATGCTGGATTTGAGATAAAAAGGGCGTAACTAATCATAGTTAAGAACTCATCCAAATCGTTTTTGTTTGATTTCCCAGCTAGATTTTTATAAACTTGTTAGTTTTCTTTTATTTGACAATATACATTTCAAAATACTATATTCAACTTGCTTAACCATATATTTTATGTCGGAGAATGCTTTTCCAATGCTGTAAATCGCTTAGCAAAAAATACCACTTCACATAAGGTTTTGTATCTTTTCTCAAAAAAGGCCCAACGTAGAGACTTGAACTATACGGCACTCGTTTCAAATATCTAAAATCTAGTGCAAGGTAGTGTTTTAGATGTTAAATTATGGTTAATTAGTTAAATTATTAGCGATTATTGTTTTCGCGAAATCACTTTTGTTGAAATATCTTTAATAAGAAGACAAATTTAATCAATATAAATATCACATTGCACTAGATTTTGCAGAGCTAAATCGATTGCTGTTTAATTTAAGTCTTTATGTTAAACAGTTTTTGAGAAAATGTCCAAAAAATGTACATTATTAAATTAAAAGAAACTGTAACAACTTTACAAAAAAGGGCATAAAAAGGTAGCTCAGAAATCAAGCAGGCGCGCCGAAATTCTCCCCTTAAGCAAAAAAATACACTTTACATGACGTTTCTAGATGTTTTTAAAAAACGTTTGAGGTTTAAATCTCTGATCATAGGAAATTTCACGTTGACTATCACATGCCTTAGTCAATGTGAAATTTTCTATGATCCGCGATTTGCACCTCAAACTTTACTTAATTAATCGCAATTCTCAAAAGGTTATCAGTGCCCCAAGGATTAAATTGTTGGAACCTTGGCATGAGTTTGTAAATGTCATTAGTTGCAACCTCTTAAATCTTTCCTAAATATGCAGTTCTACATTCATCTAAGTTTTAAATTAATGGTAATGGTTAGTACTAGAATTTCGCGCAACGGCTTGATACGATTTGTTGGTGGTATCTGCTTAAACGGCAACGTAATGTGTTTGTTCTGCAGCTGAAGGAGTAAAAACCACATATACTCGTTCCGAATACTCATCTCGTCGGATGTGCTCCCCATCGTGTGCAACTTCTCCAGCCATACTTTTATCACATTACGCTCTAACCTCAAAAAAGCATGTTATTAATTAATTATTAATTTTAGCGGTTGCATCGCTCACCGTTAATGGAAATCAGCTGGAGAAGAGCACGCGCCAGCATGCTATTGTACAAGAAATTTTCATTGAGAGATTGCACCGGATTTGCCATTTTTCCCACACGGACAATTAACAAACTAATTGTAAATTTTGACTAACTGATTGATGGTTCAATGACGTGAATGTAACATACCACCACCAATCACAGCCTGCTGGATGAGAAAAAGAGCGAATGTTTACGAGTGCGATGGCATTGATGTGCATTTTTATCAATTTGCATAGAAATTCTTTTCCTATTCATTCGTCTACGATCTGGGGATCGATCAACACAAACCAACTCGCAATGTGGTTAATCAATCTAATACTTATTATATCAATCGTGTTTAGTGTCGATGGCAAAATATCGCAGCTCGATGCCGGCGCCGATATCGTGCTGCCGTCCGGTAAGCACAACGCAACAACGAACAAAAAGCCGGCGCACAAAGTAGAGGAGGTGGCTGCGGATGGCACATGTAAGATAGGAGAATGCGTACAGCCGGTGCAATGTCCGGCGCACTACTATGCCGCCAAGATGGTGCAATGTCGAGCACGTGGTGGCCGACATGGCGTGTGTTGCAGCACCGGCCAAAATCACACAGGTAAATCACATTTTCGCATAATATATATATAGTAGAAATTGTCTATTTTAACAGATAATAAACGCATTGCGTTAATTTAAGTGGTACAGCTTAGTTAGATTGAGATTTTGAGCGTATTTTTTGTGATATTGCATTGAATTTTGTTTGTTTGCTGCGAAGCCTTGAAATGCATTTTTTATATGATAAAAACACGTGCCAGCGATGCGAACATACAGTTTTGATGTTATTGTCGTACAAAATAACTAAAAGTATGCTTTGCTTTTATACATAACTATAATTTTGTAGGGTTTACTTACAAGTTCCGATATTTATTAAATCCGACAGCAGAGGTTATTGCTGTGATAGAAATGAATTTCTAATGCACGGTTTAATTCGCATGGATTAGACATGCAGGTGTATCACAGCGAAGACGTCCACTATAGGAAATTACTTTTATATGTCGCATCTGATAAATATTGGAACGTATGAAGAACTAAAGCCCGCCCTTTATACGTTTCAATACCATTTTTTGTTAAAAACAGAGTTATTTTGCTTTTGCATCTAGATTTGATAACATAATAATCTATTGGGTTGGCAACTAAGAAATTTATTCAATGAAATAAGAAAGCTTTTTAATGGAAAACACTTTAATCTATTAAGTATTTTCCATTTTATTTACTGACCTTTTGTTATCTTTCTTATGATGGTTTCGATTTCATTCTCATTAAGTTCAACTGGTTGAGAAAAATCTCCAAAACGGCTTGCACTGCGTTCTTTCCTTTACATAAATCATAAAGCAAAATATCACAAAAATATTCATTTTTGCAGTCCATATTAATGTTGAGATAAAAAAAAACTATTTGAGAAAATATCTACGCAATAAATTTATAAAGCTAGGTTAGAATGACAGCTAACATATATAAGAAGAAGATCATGACTTTACTGATATGATAAACATGGGAGTGAAAAGCATTTATAACTGAAATTGGCAAATACTTAGTTGCCAACCCGAAATACTTAAAATTACATAAAGCTTATTTCTTCAAATTTATTAAATACAAAGAAAGTTCTCTTCATTTCCTTGTTGTGATTTAACCACATTGTGAAACAAGCGCTATTTGTCTGCATTTCATGCTGCTTTTATTTAGAAATTTTATCATTTTAATCGCGTGTTTCTAGATTGAAGTAATTCTCACATCTTTTTATTTGATGTTGAGCGCAATTGATTTGGATGCAAGGTTTTAATACAAATATTCGCATTTTGTTTGAAATGGTTCTTTAAATATTATCCTTACCATTAGGTTATCTTAAAAATAAACCCAGAACACCACACTCATATTATAATGGCTACATACTTTGTTTTAAAATTTATGAAAAATAATGCTAAAAAATTGTATATTTGTTTTAATTAAGGTGACAAAAATCAAAAGAATAAAGCAGGAATAGATAGACGATAAAATTTATTCCTTCTTGGAGTAGCAATGTTAAAAATATTAAGTAAATAGGATGCCAATTTTCAAAAGAGAAATGCACTTTAAAACTCACGTATTATTTTGTTTGCTTGTTTTGCGTGAAATAGTTTTTAAAATATTATCTTTACCATCATGTTATCTTTAAAAAACATAGAACAGCACACATATTATAATAGCAACATACTTTGTTTTAAAAGATACAAAAATCAATGCCAAAAATTGTATATTTGTTTTAATTCAGGTGAAAAAAATTAAAACAATAAAGCAGGAATAGACAGACGATAGAAATTATTCCTTCTTGGAGTAGCAATGTTAAAAATTATAAGTAAATAGGATGAATAGAAAGCGAAGTGCTCACTTATTATTATGCATCCAACTAATAAAAATTTGTTCATTAGAAAGTAAATTTTTAGTTGAAATTACATTTTTAATTAATTTTGAATACTAAAAAGTAACTAAATATTATAGATGAATATAAAATAATTTCACTTATTTTTGCTTACTTACTTAAAATTATTTTCAAGTTTCATTTGAGAAAAGTTTGATACTTCTAAATAATTCGATTTTTAATTACTCAGTGGTATATTAAATATAATTAGTAATAAAAAAGGCTTAAATATAAACAGTTTAAAGTAGGTAATTTAAAGTAAAAACTTAAGATGAAAATTTAATTCACGTTTAAATATAGATTTAACATAAGATGTATTTAAGCGATTGAAGATTTTCATTGCTGTTGCGAGAAGTGCATCGATCTACCATATAATGTAAATATGTACACAGTTTGATTATATCAAATACCTTATTTGATATACATATAAACTTTAATCATATTACTTTACATTATTTATACAAAAAAATAAGAGTTCCATAGGTTTAAAGCACGATTAAACAAAGAATTCGGAACCTGTTTGTAAATTAAGGCTGCTTCACTCGAGCTTTTCCTCTTCTTATATCTCGATGTAAGTCATGTGGTAAAAATAGCGCTTGCTTTTACCTTTATTATTACAATACTTTTTAACTCTCTTTTGTTGTTGAATGAAGTGGATATCTTTAATAATAAGAGCAAAATCTAGCAAACGCAAAAGCAAAGGCAATTTTACTGATATGATTTGTAGCTTCAGCGCACCTCATAAACAATAATTCTGTCCCTTAAATAACCGACATATTCAATAAAATGACGCTGGAAAATGGTTTAGGTCCATCATTTATAGAAGTTTCCACTTCTTTTTAGAAAATTCTTATAGTTACTTATTGAAACTAATTAGTTTTAATCTAAAGAATCAATGGTCCTTTAAATATCTATAGGTAGAAGTACTTATAATAAGCTATACTAATAAGCCAAATTACATAGCTTAGCTTCTGCCGTAATATACCTATAAGTTTTATTAGGGTTACCTCGGTTACCTAGAGATATAACCTTGATACACATTAAGTTTAGTTAATCTTATAGATTGCGCTAGGAGTTTAGTTCTGCTATTTTATTTCAAGCCGACCCATTATAGGAACGGGCATACATTATAAAGACCATTCTTGCTTATGTAGTATTTTATTTTATATTTTGTTCACCTATTTGCATTGTAGAATCATTTACGCATGGCGGTCGACGCCACGACCACCTCATCGACCACATCGATCCAGAAACGCTCGGCTGGGTGGCTCGCCACGGCCGCATCGAGATGGCCGAGCTCCATATGCGCGAAGCTCGCATGCTGGCCACCGGCCGTGCGAACATTGTACGCGCCGGCACTGCCAGCTACGGCCACTTCCGCAATACGCGCGTCTATAGCGTGCACGATCTCACCAACGTGATGTCGGTGGCGAATCGTGCGCTCGAAATCGCGCTGGCAACGCGCGCCTTTAAGCGCCGCCAAGGGCTCACCAACCAGCAATTGGAATGGTCGATGGTGCAGCAAAATCTACGACCAACACCATTGGGCGCCGCATGCGAGCCGAGCATCGAGTGCAGCGAAATTCCGGCACGCTATCGTCCCATCAACGCCGCTTGCAACAACATGTTCAATCCGATGTGGGGTGCGCCTTTATCGCCATACGCACGTCTTTTACCGCCAAGTTATCAGGATGGAATTTGGGCGCCACGCGTGTCTGAAGCGCACGGCCGTCCACTTACCAGCCCTCGCATCATCAGCATCCATTTGTTCCCTGATGGCGATGTTCCGAATCATGACTACACGTTGATGCTGATGCAATTCGGACAATTTCTATCGCACGAAGTCACTCAATCGATTGATTCCACATTTGGTACGATTAATCTTAGTTAACTTCAGACATTAGAACGTTACTTCAAAAAAGTAACGCCGATGTTTGTATTCGATTCTTTTCAGGAAATACTCGTTAATTACCATTGGTTTTTCATTCTTTTTCACTCAATTTCACTGCTTTTTTAGTCCTTTTCACTGTTTTTTTACTGAATGTCAGTCTTTTTCAGTCTTTTCCACTGAATTTCAATCTTTTTCACTGTTTGTTTTTACGCTAAATTTCAGTCTTTTTTACTGTTTTTTCAATGGATTTCAGTTTTTTTCACTGTTTTTTACTAAATTTTAGTTCCCTTTTAGTCTTTTTCACTGAATTTCACTGTTTTTTCAGTCTTTTTACTGAATTTCAGTCTTTTTTACTCTTTTTCACTGTTTTTCAGTCTTTTACACTGTTTTTTCATTAAATTTCAGTCTTTTTCATTGAATGTCACTGTTTTTTCAGTTTATTTCACCGAATTTCAGTTACTTTTTTATACCTTCAAAGTTACATTTATAAGCAATTTGTTATCTCTGACTCCAATTCTATAGTAAGTAAGTAACGTGTTACTTTTTAAGTAACGAGTATTTCTTTTAAAAGCATCAAGTAGCAATAACGTCGATATTTTTAAACTAGTAACAGTAACGCCATACTTTTTTCAAGTAAAGTTCCAGTACCTTGTCGACTTCGATGATTAAATTCAATATTTAATTAATTATTTCATGCCTAGTGAATGGAAGTGCGATTTCGTGCTGTAGCGACGACGGCAGCGAATCGCTAGCACCGCATCGACGTCATTTCGCCTGCATGCCGATTCATATTCCCGACGACGATCCATTCTTCTCCAACTTCAAACAGGGATGCATGAATTTTGTTCGATCCGTTATGGCACCGCGTCACGATTGTACGCTCGGCTACGCTCAACAGGTTAGTGGAAAGTTGAAGCGCACGCATATGTATTATGTGTTGCCTATAGCCATTGCTGTATTTTACGATTTTAATTAATATTTTGAAATATGTTGTTGTTATGTCCGTTTTGCATCTGGATTGATATTTTTAATTTATTTTTTTGGCTCCTATTAAATTTTATAACATATTTTAAATATTTACTGTAGATGGTGTTTTGTAGCCTATTTTAATGAAAAAATAGCGAAATTTAAATGCTCACATCTTAATAACTATTAACGTATTATGACGTTCACCTTAAACTACAATTATTTTCTTATTTTCATATCAATTTGACTGGTTTCAGGGTCATCAATTTTTTTATCTAAAATATAATTTGAACACCTAGTTTTCTTAAAAATTACTCTATATGAATAAAAATACCTCCAAACAGTTAGAAATCAGTTATAGATTATTACTCAATACGTATTTGGTCGATAAAATTTTCAGAGGAAAATAGAAAATTGTATAAAAGATACATATACTATTTTTAAGAAAATTATAATTATAATTCAATTATTTTTCATAAACACACTGGTTATGGCAACTTGACACCCGTTGTTTTGTGTGTTGCCTATAACAAGATATGCATTTAGATTTTATCTTAATTGTTAACGTTACGATATTAATAATTAATCCTAATATTATTAATATTTAATAATAATTAATTAATATCAATTTTTTCTGTTGATGATGTTTTGTGAAATTTGTTTTAATTTACATATTTAATTACCTATACTTATTAATTTTATTGCGACTTTATAACAAATTTTAAGTATTTAATATTTATATTTATGGATAATGTTTCCAGCTTTGCGATATTACAGTCAGATTATTTTTATTTTTCTATCGTACACTGTTGCACTTTTTGGTTAATTGTATTTTCTGAAATTTAATGATAGACACCGTTCCGTGATTAAATTTATAACTTGATCAAATATTGCAATTTCTTTTTTTGTTAATACATAGCTTTATCCGCGTTTTTATATTTATTGTATTATCTCAACAGGCGCATATTTAACGCGTGTTGCCTACAATCAAACTCTATTTGACACTATTTCTCTCTAGTTTTTAATTTCTAACAATTTACTCCTTATTGTAATGTGTGTTATCTCCAACAATACTTTGCCTTTACTATTTCTAAAATTTTTTGAATATAATACGAGTGTCTCTTTCAAAAAAGAGATTTAAAGTTTATTTAATTGTTAAACTGTAAATTATGTAGCTATTCGTTAGCAGAAAATGATTATTTCTCTTATTAATTAATAAATTAATTGTTTATGAATAATTTATTATTATTTAGATATGTTTGAAAATGTATAAACAAATTTTCTTATTAAATATTTATTATTGATTTGCCAGTTTGCAGTGCTAGGTATGTGAATAAATAACTGTTCACTCTACTTTTCTTTACTGCATTATATTTTAATAAGTACGCTAGTTTTCACTATTCATCATCATCATCAGTTTGCGTTATATAAGTGAGTGATCTGAAAAATTTAGAGCCTTCTTATTTGTTTGTCCTTTTTCCTCCAACTGTGCGTTTTTTCGCTCCTTTCTTATGTTTTTTAAATATTTTTTTGTTTTTTCCTTGGTATTCTCAAGTTTTGTTGCTCCCTTTCTTCATATTTTGGTTATTCTCACTTCTTATTGTATGATGTTTTATTTCTTTTTTCGTTTTTTGCTCTTTTATCATGTTTTTTGCCCTCTTTACAAAGAATTCGACAAACGTAGAATGAAACTCAAAACACATGAAAAAAGAATTTCAAAAATGCAATAAATAAGAATGAGAAATGAAAAAGTGCAAACACGGGAAATAGAAAAACGGAGTAAAAATTCTAAAAAAGTTGAGAAAATTCTAAACTTTTTAGACTAACCACTAACATTACAGTTATTAAAAGTTTAATAATTACTTTTTTGAAATATGGAATATGAAAAGGGTTAACATATTCGACACACCATAACAACTTAAAGCAAAAGAGCTGTAGATTAATTGCAAAATTGAACAATAAGACGTTTCAAAACAATAATTATTATTATATTATATATTATTTTACCTTTAATTGTAATATAGGCAGCTATATAACAGGGGTGGCCCTAGTAGTGATAAATGCCACTGTCTTAGTAGAAATTTTCGCGAGCGAGATAGGTATGTTATGCTCTATATCTTACGATTAGAGGAAAAATTATATAATACATATATAAATAAGTAATTTTGCTATTTAATGATTATAAATGATAATAAATGGACAAATAAATATAAAAAATGCTAAAAAATCAAAATTACTTGTTTAAATATATATTTGGCCACATTTGCTATATAACATTAACTGATGAAGACAAATACTTCAAACCAAACTATTTATTAAAATAAAGTACAATGAAACAGAGTAGAGTTAATAGTTGTTCATATTATGCATGTGGCTACTTTGAAATATCATTAACATTTTTTTTTTAAATTTAAATGTGTTATATGCCGACTAAAACGCACTTTTTGCCCTATACCAGATGAATAAAGTAACCCATTTTCTTGATGGCTCTGCGATTTACGGCTCATCGGTGGAACAAACCGCCGATCTACGCAGCTTTGTCAATGGCCGCCTGAAGACGTTCACCGACTTCGGCCGAGACATGCTGCCGCTCGCCAAGTCGCCCGACTCGTGCATCACCATGGAACAGGGCTCGGCGTGCTTCGACTCGGGCGACAGCCGCACCAACCAGATGATATCGCTGGTGGCGGTGCATATGTTGTTCATGCGTGAGCACAATCGCGTCGCCGATGCACTCGCTAAGATGAACCAGCATTGGAGCGATGAGCGTTGCTTCCTCGAAGCACGTCGCATCGTCACCGCCGAAATGCAAGTGATCATCTACAAGGAGTTCTTACCGGCGCTGTTAGGCGAGGAGGCGATGGATGAATTCAATATTCGATTGAAGAGCGGCGATGAGTATTCGTTCGACTACGATCAGCGCATCGAGCCGTCGGTGACGAACGAGTTTGCGTCGGCGGCGTTCCGCTTCGGACACTCAACCGTGAGCGGACTGCTCAGGTAAATAAATGCACTCTACTAGGCAGGCACCCAGGGGAGGGTTCGCGCGCTTAAGCCCCCTCAAAAACTGATGTAATAATGCAAGATATAATTGGTTGGGTTGATAAGTTTTTGACCTTTTAGACTTTTTCCTGTTTTTTCCTGTTTTTTTTTGCTGATTTTTAGCGCCTTTTCTTGCAAATCGTAGTACATAGGCGGAAGCAATGGTAAAAAACACGAAAACGTTGTTATAACGCGTAAAAAATAATAAAAAACAAATGTAGCAAAAGACTACAAAAAGTTATAAAAAATAACAAAAAAAAGACACGGAAAAGTTGTATAAATACTTATTTTCTTTGCGATACAAGCCAAATTTCTGGGTACGCGCCTGCAGTCTAGTATTGTAACATTACACATACAAACTACTTTATCATATGTTTGTAGGATTTACGGCCAGAATAAGATGGACGAGATGATTTCAATTCCCGAAGCGATGTTCTATCCGGGCCGAATGCGCAAACATTTATTCTACGATCAAATTATGAGCACGCTGACCACCGAGCCCATTCAGCATGTCGATAATATCATATCAGAATCGGTGAGCGATTTACTACGGCGCGTCTTAGGCCGCCAAATTGTATATTTACGCAAATTGTTTGCCCGCAGCTTACCAAATACATGTTCCGCGCGGGGAATCCGTTCGGCGTCGATTTGGTGTCGTTGAATATTCAGCGTGGACGCGATCACGGCCTTCGACCGTACAACGACTATCGTCAATTGGTGGGGATGGAAAGATTTAAGTCATTTAACGATTTTGGACCAATTGTAAGTAATGAAAAAAGTCAAAATGTTTGTTAAATTGAATATAAAGTACTGCCCAAAAATTGCAAGTTTATGAAAAGTTAATGCTGCTAAAAGAAACACTTTTATTTGTACAATTTGATGGGACATAAGAATATATAACTTATATGTTACTTTGCAGTAATGTTTAATGATCATCTTATTTTTTTAGTATCACAATATTCGTAAACATTAAATTTTAGTTGGGATTTTTTTTTGCTTAGAGGGAAATATTTGACGTTCATCTTTGATTTGCGGCATATTCCATCAAAACATCAAAACAAAAAACATAGTTGTTATTAATTTTCAATTAATAATTTTGAAACATTATAAAGAATTTAATGGAAAATTAAAGATTACAGAAAAATTGGAAGAAAATCGCTAAAATGCAAAGTAAAATGCTTCCACAATGAAATTTTTTTAAGAATTTCGTGGAAATACTAAGACAGATGGTCCCTAAAGTTATATGTGAATATTTATAGTGAATAACGATACTATCCGACCTGACTCGACTAGTTAAAGGCCGACTTCGAAATATATCCGCAAGATAAAATCCAACTCGACCTAAACCAAATTTTAGTTTTTAAATTTTTGGCTAACGGCTAGTTATAATAACAATAACATTTTAAATTATACGCATATTACTTTGCGTTTTTACAAAAAATATGAGATTGATGTACTATAGTTTACCGTAAAAAGCTGGTCCGGACCTGAATCCAAGGGCTTCGGAACGTCCGTGATATGTAAATAGGTATATGTAAGTAAGTATACAGCTGAACACTAGTGTTATTTGGTATTAAAACAGCCATGTGTAATTAAGCAACGTACAATAAATTGAATAACTTTTTTATAAAATTAACCGGGATAATTAATTTAAATTGTATATATTGTGCAAATTATGTAACATTAATCTGCACTTACTATACCTTATTCGCATTGTGTTTTGCCTACGTCAATATTATTTAATTAATCCCCTAGTTCGATGGTTGTTATTGAGCATTTATTATTTTCTAACGCTAAGACTTAATCAGCTTAGATCTGCTGTCTATCTTAATTAAAAGTATCTTCTTTTCTGCCAAAGGATGGAGCATATAAGTTTACATCATTATACTCTTACATTCCGCATGCAATTCAAATATTTAATTCGCGTTATTTGTGTTAAAAAATTTAGCATTTACAATATATTGTTGATATTAGTAGAAGTAGTTGAATAAGCCTAAACATTAATTTATTATGATATTATTCAGGATAATTTTACTATTTAAGGAGATCAAAAAGGGTGAGTTTCACATTTTTACAAATATCTAAAAAACCATAAATCATTCGAGAAAATTGAGTATATCAAAATTTGCAGCTAATATAATTTTACATACAAAGGGTTTATTGATTTATATTGTTTTTGATTCTATATTGCAATAAATCTCATTAAGAATAAACATTGTTAAGGATTTAATAAAATTGGCTCCAAATTTACATAAACTTATTAATGATACAATGAAATTTTATTATAGTCATTCATTTAATCATTGTCGGTTTTAATATTGAATATTATATGAAAATTGTACATACGTACTGCGATAAAAGTGCTTTCCTTTTGAAACGTTTACTTTAAATTACGCATTTGAATACTAAGATAGCTAGGGAATTTCCTTGGGAATCATCATCACATGACAACCCATAAGCGCATATGGATGTTTGGTGATATAAGGCAGATCTTCATAGTTCGATATTTCTCTAACACTTGAGGTAGACGTTTATAACTATGGGTTTCTATGTGATTATTCTTCTCAATGATATAAATAATCATAATTATAAAAAAACTCGTGTAGTCCGCTGACAAAAAGTATTTACCCACCCCTGATTTCTGTCAAATGGGGCATATAAGTTTACATCATTATACTCCTACATTCCATATGCAATTCAAATATTTTATTCGAGTTTTTTGTATTAGAAATTTAGCCTTTACATTATACGAAATATATTATTCTATAATGTGGTAGATACAAAAATTAATTTCTTATTATACCGGGTGTTTAGAATTCATGCACATACAATTTATTTATTTTATATATATTGTATATATAATCTGCATTAAAAATATTATATCAAATTAATTTTTGTTTTTGATGTACTTTTAATGAATATTAATTGCTTTATAACGCTTGTGAGTTGTGTCTTGCGTGTTATATACCTTGCAATTATTTAAATTTTCCACTTTTATATTTAAAATATGTGAATTTGTATTAATTAACTAATAGAACCTAAATAATAGTTTAGTATGAGTAGCATATAAAAAGTATAATTATTGATGAGAAATAAATTTGTTGTTGGATTATTTTTGAACATCGAAAGCCTTGAAAAAACCTATTGTTTTAGCTAAATAAAATACAAGGGGCATTTCAAATTAAACAGAATTGAAATGCGTTGTAAGTCATTAAGAATTTGCCACAATTTCAATATCTCTTTCGAGTCACTTTATTATGTTGCAAAGATATAGAAATATAAACAATAAAAAATACTCTTTAGCAAAAAAGGGATACCGATAATGGGAATAGACTACCCACAACGGTGATGTAAAGTTTATTATACCTAAAATCGTTTAAAAGGGGTTAATTATTTAAGTAACTCAATGATGCAATGAAATGTCTTTATGGATTTGATGTAAATTGTAAATTAGTTTAGCTGATACTAAAGTTTCATGATTTGTCGAATAAATTATAATTATTTTTGAAAAAAAATTAAAATATTTAAAAAAAATATAAACTACTGCATGAGGTCACCACTCTAAGATACTTCCTTTTGATACATTTATTTATTTAATTTCTAATTTCAATTACCTATAAACAAATGTTAGATATATGAAATAAGTGTAAGAATTGATATATTATACACCGCGCTAAAATATTCCCTCTGATAACCAATAATGGATTTTTTGTTTGCTAGATGGGCCCAAAATTGTCCCAAGTGTACGATCATGTAGATGATGTCGATCTGTGGGTGGGCGGTTTGATCGAAGATAAATACAAGAATGGCATTCTCGGACTAACGTTCCGCGACATCATCGCCGATCAATTTGTGCGCCTGAAGAAGGGCGACAAATACTTTTTCGACAACGATCCGAGCGTTAATCCAAGCCACTTCCAACGGGGTAAGCAGACATAAACACTCGTATACATCAAAGAAAATTTAATGATGAGAATCGTATTTTTTGGGAAAATATACTGGTATTATTTGGATTGGGGGGAAGCAAGTATGTAATTAAATTCAAAAACGTTAAACCACTATCAAAGAGTAATGAAGGAAGATTTACATTAACTATAACAGCATTAAAAATGTACTTGTTTAAAATATTTTAATATTTTTACAGAACATTTTTTTTACTTTTATGAATAGGGCAAATATTATGGTACTCAGACAATTAGAGCCGCATTTAAATTAAACTAATATCGAATATTAAAATACGTGGCTGATCAGAAAAGTTAAGCGCGTCCTCAACATTTTTTGCGTTTTTTGGACTTTTTGTTATTTTTCTTTAGCGTTTGCGTTTTATTGTCCTTTTATCACATATTTATTGCAATTTTTTGCTTTTTTATTCTAGTTTGTTGCACTTTATCCATTTCTGTTAATTTTTCACATGTTCTTGACATTTTTCGCGTTTCTTCGTATTCTTTTACGTTGTTTCCAAAACTTTGGGAAATTTAGTAATAAATATATAAAAAAACAGCAAAACCTTGCAAAAAAACAAAAACCAGTAAAAAGCTCCACAAATTGAACAATAATTAAGAAAAAGTGTAAATTATATTTTTTGAAAATACCCGCATCGTTTCAGATCATAATTCTAATTCATGTACCTGTGCCATGCTGTGGCAAATACTGCAAATTCTCTCTTCATTCGCACTTTGCTATGTAATGATTTAAAATAAAATCAATCAAAACGTTGGATCATATAGAAATTGAACCTATAATACCGCATGAACATTTCTTGAGTTTTGTTGCCATCACTTGATGTACCTTTATTGAATAATTTTAAACTAAAAACAATTCTTAGGTTGTACAAAAATATTCATTCTAGCTAAATAGTTTCGACTACATCGTTATCATCAGAGCTAATGTTGAAAGTATACAAAATTACATTTATACATATGTACAAATAAGAAACAAATATACTTTCAACATTAGCCGAAACGCGTTAGCTAGAATAAATATTTTTGTGCAACCGCGAAATTGTTTTCACTTTTAAATTATTGTAATACCACAATTTATGCAAAAATTAAAGAAATACTTAGAATAATGTTTAAAATACCTAAAAAATACAGAAAATTGAAAAGTTGCTGTATGCTGTTATATTCAGGCGGCTGTTTGATGTTATCATATAGTTAATGTAAATATTCTCTTCATCACTCTTTATTAATAAGTGAAAATGAAGTCAACCGATACTTTAGACCTTATGAAAATTGAAGTATATTTTCAAAAACTACAATTTGCATTGCTAATATAATCGGGGTAGTTAAAAAAATCAATATTACAAATAATATTTAATTTATTGAATTGCAATGGAGTTTATGTTCTGAAAAACTTTAATATTTAAAAGAAACTCTTTATTTTATTTTGTGATTTTTCACTACTTATTTTGAGAATCCGCTGTTAAACTTGTAAAAACACGTAAACCGCAACAACCAACTATTTCTGTAATGGAACACAAACATTCTGTTTTATAAGCTTGATAATAACGCACAGTCAAAACAAGTCGCATATTCTCAAAATAAATAGTAAAAAATCACAAAATAAGAAATTTCTTTTAAATATAATATTTAATTCATCAATTTATACTTACTTGTATAGAACAATTGGTCGAATTACGCAAAGCATCGATGGCGCGTCTCGTCTGCAACAATCGCGACGGCTACTTGCTCTCGCGCCAAACGCTGAACGTCTTTCGCATGCCAGGTGGGCCCGGGTAAGCTTTTACAATTACAATAAATTTAAAAATTAAATATCGTAATGTGCATGTAATAAATTCGCAGCAATGAGTTCGTTGATTGCACATCCACACGCATCCCCACCGTCGATCTAATCTACTGGAAGGAGTTTAATTGATCGTACGATGATTTTTACTTGTTGTTTTTGTTTTCCATGTAATACATGTACATATACTAATGTTACTATATATGTGTGCAGATCAATTTATTGTTATGTGTTGTCGTTATGAGATATGTTATATGAATAAATGGGGCGGCGCTGATGCGCCCGCTCACTGATATGATACGAACACCTCCTGTTTCGTGGGCGTCCTAGCACACGAATTAATCCATTTCTCATTTTCCAAGCATTGATGATGGTGTAAATTAAAGAAATGCGCAAGGATATACAATATAATTATAATATTCCAGTGCTAAATATTCAGTACTTTGAAAATCATTGATTTATTATTTTAGTTATTGTTCTGTTTATGCTGCAATTCCTACGATTTATGAACCGTAATAAATTATACGAATACTTTTTTATACGTGAAT
>JARJDW010007169.1:0-31578 GCA_030264715.1 Adinopsis sp. GC000173 | reverse complement strand
CACACAAACGCTAATTAATACATCTAATAAGCAACAAATTATTTTTAAATTAGATTACATAATTGGGGATCCGTCAAATTTGAGCTTTACAAATTAATTGTAGTATCCGTTGGTCTATTTATAGGCAACTAATTAGGCCGGTGAATAATATTTGCCATCATTGATGAAAAAATCGAATATTTTTGGTGTGGGTGGATGAAGCGTGTGCCAGCCAATCAATGTAAAATTTTTAAAATGATTGATTTTTCAATAGTTTTTCATGGCAAGTCAATAGCCCGTTGGTTTGATTGATGTTTGGGAACTTTAACTAGTGATTTTCAATCTAGGGTGGCAAACTATATTTCTTAGGAATACGAAAAGATAATAATACACAAGTTTCTCGACATATTGCGTTTTTCTTTTAATGTTTTTGGCTCTTTTGGAGGAATTTTTATGCAAGAAACACTCAAAAGTAACGAGAAGATACTCAAAAATGTGAAAAAATTGAAAGACAAAGGTGAAAGACTCGAGAAATGAGCAAAACACTGCGATATAATGAGCAGCTTTGAATCTTTTCAAACCACCCTCGTAGTATTAGGTCGCGACTTAAATACATTGCTCAAATTTTGTAAATCTATATTTGAAAAAAGCTCAAAAATATAAGAACATACACAAAAGAGGGAAAAAAACGTGAAATGATTAGCCAAATAATGTGAAATCATGATCAGCCTTGAAATTTTTCAAACCACCCTCGTAATATTGAGTCGCGACTTGAAAATATGAAAAATATTAAACGAATATATAGGGGACAAAATACTTTTGCCATCATTATTGATAAAATAATTGAATTTTATGGGTGGATAAATTCTGCGCGAGCCAGCCAGCCAGCCGCACCGCGAAATTTTAAAAATAATCGATTTTTAAATATATATATATTTGTTTTTTCGCTGGCAAGTCAATAGCCCTTTGCAGCTGCTGTTTTGGTCGGAAGCTAGTTTGGGATTTTATTTGTGTTAAACTACTAAGCTAAGAATATTACTTGAAAATATATAGCGGAATAAAATGTGAGCGAGCGCGTGTGCGGCCGGCACGGCGCACATATATTTCCGGGATCTATGCTCTCGATCGCGCAGCGCATTATATAGCGCCGCAATAATAATGTTTCCACCATGTACTTACTCACATACATACATACATACACACCATTGTTTGCAATCGACTTCAGATTGATTATTTTGATACGATTTTTTTCTAGACTTTTACCGCATGGTGTAACAGTCATCTGCGCAAAGCTGGTACCGGTATCGAGAATATCGAAGAGGATTTCCGCAATGGACTTAAGCTTATGCTGCTGCTCGAGGTTATTTCGGGCGAAACGCTACCGAAGCCGGACCGCGGCAAGATGCGTTTCCATAAGATCGCCAACGTCAATAAGGCGTTGGATTACATCGCCAGCAAGGGTGTCAAGCTCGTCTCGATTGGTGCCGAAGGTATGCATGATGCACTCGCTTACTGCTAAACAAACAAAAGATAATAATATCGACATAGAAACAGTTATGAAATGTAGCTAATTAACATTTCATTTTGGGATACTTTTGGTGGAAACAAACCATACCATGTATTTACACCATGAGGTTAATTTTCACACAACTGGTCCAAAGTTTATTAAACTTTGCACCAATTGTGTGAAAATTGATTAATCTCGTCTTTTGGTGAAAATAAGTCATACAATGTACACATGTGATGGAGGTAGATGATTAAAACGGCGTGGTTTATCAATTTTCTCACAGTTGGTCCAAGGTTTCATCGAATTTGGAGCTGAAACGTTGAATCAATTGTGTGTGTGAAAATTGATAAATTTTACCTTTTAGTTAAAACTAGCCATACCCTGTACACATGTACTGGAGGTATGTGATTAAAAGGACGAAATTAATCAATTTTCACATAATTGGGCCAAAGTTGCAACGAATTGGGGCTTAAACATTGCACCAATAGTGTAAAAATTGATTAATCTTGTCTTTTGGTGGAAACAAATCATACCATGTACACGTGTGATGGAGGTGTATGATTAGAACGAGGTTTATCTTTTTTGTTAAAATTGATCCAATGTTTCAACGGATTGGGGATGAAACAATGGACCAATCTCGTGATAATTGATTAATTTTATTCTCTCTTCGTCGATAGCGGTAGTACATTATATGGTTTGTTTCTTCCACAAAAAGTATCCCAAAAAACAGTTATGTTTTGATACGTTGGGAAACAACACTATACATTAGAATTTATTATAATGAGCTCGGCGATTTTTCACTGCTGTCTGATTGTTTAACATTGATGATCGCATAATATGTGCGCATTGTTAATCAACCAGAACGAATTATCGCTCGATAATAGATTGTTGCTGCTAGAAAGCTGTTCAATTTGAATTGATTAGCGCGCATATGCAATTTAATCAATTTGTATTGTAGAAATTGTTGATGGAAACTTGAAAATGACATTGGGTATGATTTGGACCATCATCTTGCGCTTTGCCATTCAGGACATCTCCGTCGAGGAGATGACCGCCAAGGAGGGTCTCCTCTTGTGGTGCCAACGCAAAACGGCACCGTATAAGAACGTGAACGTACAAAACTTCCACTTATCATTCAAAGACGGTCTCGCCTTCTGCGCGTTGATCCATAGACATCGTCCCGATCTCATCGATTACAGTAAATTATCGAAAGATAATCCAATGGAAAATCTAAACACTGCCTTTGACGTCGCCGAGAAATACCTAGACATTCCTAGGATGTTGGATCCTGACGGTTAGTATATACATAATCAACGCGTTTTGATCATTTTTGTTGATCAATCACATCATCATCAATCGCACCAACTTGTATGAATCAAAAATTTATCAAAATTTCCAGACTTAATCAACACTCCTAAGCCCGATGAACGTGCAATCATGACCTACGTGTCATGCTACTACCATGCGTTCCAAGGAGCGCAACAGGTAGCCTGAGTTTTTGTTTTGAAAAAAGAGAGCGTTTGTTTTTTTTTAATTTAATGCGCTACTACCATTAACAATTTTAACCGAATTTTGCTGTTTATTCATTATTAATTACCAAAAAAAATCCCTCCCTCCCGTGTTTATTCAACATTATAATTAACAATACTTTAAAAGTGTGTGTGTATGGTGTGCGCTCTGTGTGTGTATTATTATTTTTATTTTTCATTTATAATTTATTTGTACATTTTTTTTAATTTAATAATCACGTTGTTGCATGCAGACTTGCAGAATACCGCCATGCCTGATGAACGAGCAGTTATGACTTATGTTTCATCCTACTACCATTGTTTCTCTGGCATTCAAAAGGTGATTAATTCCTACAAACCAAAAACATTAAAAAAAAAAGAGAAAAAAAGCATGCATGTTGGCTTTATTATATTTATAAAGCTATTAAAAATATTAATCGCATCAAATATATGCATTGTATGTGAGAATTATACATGATTGATATTTCTTTTGTATTTCGGTGTATAGGCTGAGACCGCCGCGAATAGAATCTGCAAAGTTTTGAAAGTCAATCAAGAGAACGAACGCCTCATGGAGGAATACGAACGACTCGCTAGCGATGTAAGCCCGGATTGAAATCGTTACCGGATGGATTGATTTGCATTCGCCTGTTTGTTTGTTTTGTTTGTTGTAGCTTTTAGAATGGATTCGCCGTACGATGCCATGGTTAGGCTCCCGTCAAACTGACAACTCATTGGCTGGCGTGCAAAAGAAATTGGAGGAGTATCGTACGTATCGTCGCAAGCATAAGCCGCCACGCGTCGAGCAAAAAGCCAAATTGGAGACCAATTTTAATACGTTGCAAACAAAATTGCGCTTATCGAATCGTCCCGCTTACATGCCCACCGAGGGCAAAATGGTTTCAGTAAGTTGATTCATTATCATGTTGGAATTAAGAATGGAATGCATTCTTCATTTTGTATAGGACATCGCTAACGCTTGGAAAGGATTGGAGACGTCTGAGAAAGCGTTCGAAGAGTGGTTGCTGTCTGAGATGATGCGTCTGGAGCGCTTGGAGCATTTGGCGCAAAAGTTCAAGCACAAGGCCGACGCTCACGAGGAATGGACGCGCGGCAAGGAGGAGATGCTTCAGAGCCAAGATTTCCGACAATGTCGCCTGAACGAGCTCAAGGCTTTGAAGAAAAAGCACGAAGCGTTTGAATCCGATTTGGCCGCGCATCAAGATCGTGTCGAACAGATTGCTGCCATTGCACAAGAGTTAAAGTACGATTTTTTTGGGTGTTGCACCTCCAGTGCCGGATTAACCAATATGCAAATGTGTTAGGCCCGTGACTTTAAGGATTCCCGGTTTTTGGTTTCCTTTTTGTCGCAATTTTTTATATATTAGGTTATAAATAGGTACATTTAGAGTCGTTATCAAAAGTTTCACATGACTTTGCCTGTCATATGTGCCAAATCCTCGATTTATCTTTTTCAGTTGTACTAAGGATCAAAGATGAAGCACGTAGACCTTTGGAATCTTTGATTTTTAGAAAACAACTCAAACAGACAGTTAATATCCAAGGAAGTTGGAGAAATTTTGCTAGATATCTTAGATAATTTTATGCAAATGATCAGAAATTTTTATATACCTAGTAGGTTAGAAATTGGCACATTTCGTATCGTTTTCAAAAATTTCACATGACTTTGACTGTCGTATATACCAAATCATTTATTATTTCTCTCCTTCAGTTGTTCTAGGGAGTATAGACGAAGCTCAAAAACCTTTGGCATCGTTGATCCTTAGAAAACAACTCAAAAAGACAATTAATAATGAAACTGGGGAAATTTTGTTAGATATGTTAGACATTTTTTTGCGAATTAATGAAAATTTGAATATTTGCAATGGCCCGGGCGGGTGTTATATTATATCTAAAGCCTGAAGTTTTAATCCGGCACTGTGTGTAACTCGCTCGCGTTATCCTGTTACATAATCGCCTAATACTGATTGCTATTTTAGCACGCTCGAATATCATGACAGCGTGAGCGTGAACGCTCGCTGCCAGCGCATCTGCGATCAATGGGACCGTCTCGGCGCGCTGACGCAACGTCGCCGTCAAGCCCTCGACGAGGCCGAGAAGATTCTCGAGAAGATCGACATCTTGCACTTGGAATTCGCGAAGCGTGCCGCTCCATTTAACAACTGGCTCGATGGAACACGCGAGGATCTGGTTGATATCTTCATCGTGCATACGGTCGAAGAAATTCAAGGCCTCATCGATGCTCACTCTCACTTCAAGGTGAAATAGCTTCATTAATTGAAAAATGAAAATCGTAGTTATTGATGTAAATTTTCTATGTATAATTAGGCTACGTTGAGCGAAGCTGATAGGGAATTCCAAAGCATTGTCGGTTTGGTGCGTGAAGTTGAAGCGATCGTTAAGCAACATCAAGTTCCTGGAGGTCTCGAGAATCCCTACACCACACTCACTGCACATGTAAGTATTCGCTTGTGAACCGCCCGTAATACAGATAATCCATTATCATCTATTATATTCAACTGATAGTGGTAAAAATAAATTTTGCTATATGTTATGCCGCCAAGGAAGGAATCAATGGCAATCTAGAGGTAAAACATCTCTAGACTATAGATTAATGTGCACACAATGTTAGGTGATTATGCGGTTTTTTGTTTTGCTACAACGCGTGCGGTATGTTGCAGGACTTGACAAGAAAATGGGCTGATGTTAGACAATTAGTTCCACAACGCGATGCCACCCTGCAAGCTGAACTTAGAAAACAACAAAGTATGTGCTTACAATCATTTTGTATTGCGATTGATTAAGTGCTAATATTTATAATTTGCTCTTAGATAATGAAATGTTGCGTCGTCAATTTGCTGAAAAGGCGAACGCTGTTGGGCCATGGATCGAACGTCAATTAGATGCCGTTACCGCCATCGGTATGGGATTGCACGGCACATTAGAGGATCAATTGCATCGTTTGAAGGAATACGAACAAGGTGTCTACGCCTACAAGCCACACATTGAGGAATTGGAAAAGATCCATCAAGCCGTGCAGGAAAGCATGATCTTCGAGAACAGATACACGCAATACACAATGGAAACTCTACGTGTTGGATGGGAACAATTGCTCACATCGATAAATCGCAACATCAACGAGGTCGAAAACCAGATTTTGACGCGCGACTCAAAGGGCATCACCCAGGAGCAATTGAACGAGTTCCGTTCGTCGTTCAACCACTTTGACAAGAATCGCACCGGCCGCTTGGCTCCCGATGAATTCAAATCATGCTTGGTGTCGCTCGGCTACTCGATCGGCAAGGATAGACAAGGTGATATCGACTTCCAACGTATCTTGGCGGTAGTAGATCCAAACAACACCGGCTATGTTCATTTCGACGCATTCTTGGACTTTATGACACGCGAAAGCACCGACACAGACACGGCCGAACAAGTCATTGACAGTTTCCGCATTTTAGCTTCCGATAAGGTAATTTAACACGTTAAATACAATAGAAAAGGAAAAGCAACGTGAAATTAATGCATTCATGTTTTTGTTCTTGCAGCCATACATCTTACCTGATGAACTAAGAAGAGAATTGCCACCAGATCAGGCTGAATATTGTATCCAACGTATGCCAGCATACAAAGGCGCTGGTGCGGTGCCGGGCGCATTAGATTACATGTCCTTCTCGACAGCGCTGTACGGCGAGTCCGACCTCTAAACCTATTTAAGAAGAAAAATGAAGCAGCTATAGTGTAATGCTGCGTTTTAATTGCCATTAGGATTGCGAAGGAAACTTTCTTTGTAATCTATAAACAAAAAAAAATCTCCCAAAATTATTTATTTTTTAATTTTACTAGCTGATAAGTCAATGATTTTGCGAGAGCCGAGTAGTAGCGATTGGAATTGTTGACTTATTCGAACAGTACAGTCATATTATATATATAATTTATTTATCGTACTTTTAACTTCGCACACATGAAAGAGATTTATTAATTTTTTCTTTTTCTTTGTCTTCGTTCATGTATATGTTAAGAAATTTTGTCTCAACGTATCATGCTCTCTTATATATTTTTTATTTTAATTTTTGCAGATGATTACGTCTTAATTATTTTTTAATTTTGCGTGTGCTGAGCGGGCAGTAGTTCACTGCGCACGTATATTTCTTTATTTTATTGTATAGAAATATAGAGCATTTTATGTTTGGTGTTGAATTTATTATTTAAATGATTATATTTACAAGAAAAGAAATTATTGATAAAAAAAATACTATAAAAATTACGCTATGATTTCAAAACTCTACAATATACATAAAATCGAACTAACTATGAAATATAATTTTGATTCTATTATGTAATTTTTATTTATATTTATAGATTATTTTATTTATTTTGTTTAAAGCACCATTAAGATCATTGTGTTTATTGAGCGTTGAGGTTGATTAGTGCTCTATAATAATATATAACTTTATATTTCATAAGTTATAAGTAAATAAATTAATTATTTAAAAAAAATGGATTGTTTTGCTTGTTGCGCTTTAAGGCCTAGATAAAACAAAATCCAGGAAGGTGCGGTTTAGATCTTCATGCATTGCTCTTGATCCTTTATCCACACAATGGTATGAAAAAAATTGCCAGATATGATAGCCAAACAAACTGAAGCAATATGTTTGAAAACGACTCAAATTAGACACCAATCCTAAAGACAGGCAGCCTTCTATTATCTCTAGAGCAAAAGAACAAAGTCAAAGAGTGATAAAAGATTGAACTCAGTTGAGAGGTTTCCTTGATCGTTAAAACAATTCGATGAAAAAATTTCGAATAAATTTACGATAAATGCTACCTAGAGTTAAGCGGAATGTTTGAAAACGACTCGAACGAGACATCAATCCTAAAGATAGGCAGCCTTGTATTATATCTGGTCTTGTAAGATTGGAATCAGTTGACGACGCTCCTTGATCCTTGAAACAATTCAATAAGAAAATTTGGAAAAAAATTGTCATATATGCTGGCCAAAATGAAGTGAAATATTTGAAATCGATTCAAATTGGGCATTAATCCTAGAGGCAGGCATCGTTGTATTATAGCTGGAGTAAAGGAAAGAAGTCAAAGAGTCTTATAAGATTGAAATTAGTTGAGAAGCAAGGGAAGTTTGACTAGAAAACTACGACGAATGACCAAGTTGTAATTCACTAGAAGAACTTGAAGGACAAGCATTTAGATCAACTCCAGCATGCAATGAAATTGGAAGAATATATTTTACTATGTTAGCCAAAATCATGTGATTTTTTATTTAAATCTGCACCAAATATGCATCACTTTTGATAGCTACCCAATTAAACTCATTTTCTTTCATAAATTAAAAGGTTATGTACATTTCAAATCACTATTTTTAATCTCTTAAAAATCCAAATCCTTACCAGTCCAAGACATTTGTAAATCCGACGCTGTACTCGTCTTTTCTGCCCGACATCTTTCAACATATATGTCACTCATTCAGTCACTTTCATTTGTACACTTAAATGGCAAATGGGTTAGATTTTTGAACACGATTCTTTAGAAAAGCGGCGGTTGTGCTAAAAATACCAATTGTATTGTTTCGTGATATTTGCAAAAGGGTATCAATAAAAGGTCAGTGAATTAATTATTACTTAAATATGGTTCTATTATTCAATGCATACATTATACAATGCATATCATGTCTTAATTTTGTAGTCGTACATAATATTATGTTAGTATTTTTAAGCCATAATATACGGCTCTATCACAATTACATCTTATTCTAATAAATATTTCTTTCCCAATATAGTAAAACAACAACAATAATAAAGCTGCTTCACATAAATAATAATAATAAAAAAGAACTTACGTAATGATCAATTCAAGTGAAATACTGTTAATTATAAAATTCCTAACAATATGATTAAATAGTATTCTATCCATTTATGGAAGATACAATATTTTATACATTGATCTACAGAGATCTATCATTTTTTTTTTTAATAAAAAAACGACACAAATTCAATAACATTTGGAAGAACCAAATTATGCGCATTCAAAAAAGTAATATATCTAGTATTAGTTAAGTTTTGCAATGCTACATAATAAATATTACGATTCCATAAAAGATTATGGCCAGTCCAAATCACATTTAATTACCCATGAACCACATCACTTAAAAACTATTTTTAATAATACACGACTACCAAAACAAAAACGCTAGGTCGTCATTGAAAGAACAATTATTGGCAGTTATTTTTATGTAAGATTAATTATATAAATAATGTAAGACGAAAACAATATATGGTTACTTTACAAAAATCTTCATTTACTTTCTGAAGGCTTCTTTTTGCAATCAATGATTATTTCGTCACCGGAACGGATATTATAACTATAAAGCTGTTTATGTGGATATTTCATCTCCTCGGGCCCCTAATGAAAACAAAATTAAGTTAGAAAATGACTTCGCTGGATGGATTTGTGATCATCATACACATACCTGCATGTCTCTAAGATCTTGATCCACGTAGAAGAGACGCATTTTACCCGCTGAGAAGCCGGCAAACGGCTCCAGCTTGGTCTTCAAATCGCATACCGTTCGGTATACATCCACCGAACGCACTTCGCTCATTGCGCCACACGTAAATGTGACTTTGACTCGTTTTTCCGGTCGCAAATCAACGTTCACAAGCGGATCTAATTTGCCATGTATTGACACCAGCTCGAAATATCTAAAAATTTAATAACGTTATGCAACAATTGTGCGTATTGTGGTTTGTTTTCGGTTGAGGGAGCGTGGTTTTTACTATTACAAGTAGATCGTAACAGTGGCGGTAGAGGTATTTACCTGAGGCTCCAGAATATCTATATCCTACAAGTAAATTTAAGTATATGTACTTTTCACTTTACAACTAGTTACAATTTTCCTATTTTTTAGGAGGATTCACTCATTTTCATAAAAAATGATTAAATTTCTCAGAAATATGGTGATTTTGAAAAGACATATTTTCAATTTCCTTAACTTTTTGTCCAAATTTTGCTGCAAAATAATTGTCACAGCTGTAGGCGATAAAATTATTCAAAAATAGTTGGAAAACAATACGAAATGAATGAAGAAAATGTGAAATTGGTACGTGGTTGATAATAATAAAACAAACTACAATTTCAATTCACTTTTCAACTTCCAAAGACAGGAATTTAATGATGCAATGTGAATTTTCTTCATATTTTTCCGCACTTCTTGTTTTGAATGTCGTTTATGCCAAAACTTTAATGATTGACGAAAATGTTAATTTGCAATGTTGTTTGGCAAGTTTCAATCTTATTCTACCCTTCCAAAGAACATTATAAATTAACATTTTCCTGAACCATCAAAATTTTTACACATACGCCTTTTTTCAAAACTAGAAATGAAGAAAAATATAGGGAAAATGTACACTGCACCTCCAAAGATGTTAAATTTTACACTTTTGTCCCTCATTTTCATTAAACACCCTTAAATTCCAGTTATTTCCAACGTTTTTGGATGATGTAGTAGTTGAAAAGTGATTTGTAATTGCAAATTGGTTTATTATTTTCAACCTCTTCTTTTTGGAGGGCTCATAAACAATATAAATACTCTTCTTTGTTTTATACATTAACGTGAGAATGTTTAATAAGATGATGTGATGGAAGAGGGTCAAGTTGGATACTACATCATAGCTATTTAGATACCTTTCAGGTCTATCACTTTCTGGCTTATCCATGTAGTAACGTATAAAGGCACGTTCGGCATCCTCGCGTTCATCATGTCCGATAATTCCACCGCCATTGAGCATTTCCACATTTGGAAGACGTGCAATTACCAGTTGTCGACGCTCATGCTCCGTATATTCGCTGCTATCCCACAATGGGCAACTCTGCACATAGATAGTTAATGCATCGTTTTATTTTTTTAATTAAAACAACATAATTACTACTACTTAATTAATTTGAAAGCAATAAATTGCAATTGTTATTGTACAAACACATGCAATCTAATACGTACAATATTGTTACTGTTGCGGCCCGCATTAATTATAGCATTCATTTGCATATTAAACTGCGACGTATAGTTTCGCCTTTGAAGTATTTGTGTTTGCGTGTGTATGAGTGTCGCCTTTTATGTAATACCAACCAATAACAAATTTCACGCCGGTGCTGATTGTGAAGATGTAAAATTAGCAACCGATTTGATGGATTGATTGCAAAATCCGCTACGCTAACCTATATTTATAGATTTTAATGCAACAAATATTTAGCAATGACGTGCCTGCCTGCCTTACCATCAATAATATTATAAAATAAAAAAGAATTATATGTATTTTTATAAATGTTTATGCGCTATTACAGCGTGTGGTAGCAGGGTATATACGTAATTGCAAATGTAATAATAAATACTTTCATCGTTTCGTGTGTTGCAATCGCGCACAACTACAACAATATAATAAAATTTTGACATTAAACGTATATAGAGAGTTGAAAATAAATTGCTTAGTTAGTTGATTTATATGCGAGTTGTGAAAATTAACACATAATTTAAATCTGCAATTATCTTTTTATGTCCTTTGATAATTGCACGATAAGTAAGTAAGAACAATTAAGACAATGCAAAATTAGATGGTTTCGAAGAATCAACATCCTGTCATTGAAAGCAAACAATCACATATCAATTTAGCATTATTGAAATCCTCATCAAATCAATTCGCGTTTTTTTTAGAAATAAATAAAAGGCGCACACAATTATTTAATCAAAAATCGTGTTGTAACACAGTTTAGCCTAACAATCAGCCATGGCGCGTCCTTCTTTTTTGATACAATTGCATTTCGTATTAAAAAAAATTAATTAAATTATTAATGCGATGGTGCAATCAGTATTAGCAGCGTTTAATTTTTTGAGAACCAGTTGAGAAATGTTTGCCTTGAATTTGCACATACACATACAAACACACAAAAAACGCCTGGGTTAATTGTAGAAGAGTAAATGGTTGAATTTTCTTATAAATAAATCTTGTATATATTTTTGATTCTGAATTTTTAAATAAAAAATTATTATTTGAGAACCAGTTGAGAAATGTTGAACTTGCACATACAGACACGAAAAAAAAAACGGTTGGGTTAATTGTAAAGAGATAGGTATAAGAGTTAATGCTTGAATAACACATTTTCTTATAGAAAAATCTTGTAATTTTGACCCTAAACGTAATACATATGAGCCGTTAGTTTTGAAAGTGATCTAACAATATTTTTTTTGTAGATCATTGTTAATAATTGCTAATTGTAACGCACTTAAAATACAGTGCGAAAATGGAATATATTGCTTATATTTGCGTATATTTTTTATTTCTTTACTTTTATTAAATTTAATGTAGACTACTTTCAAAATAAACGACTTATATGATCATGGTCTCGACAAAATCGCAACAATTATTGTAGTAACTAGAAAAATGCTCAAATGAAATCCAAATGTTACATAGTAAAAACAAACAAAAACACTTAATAAATGTACCTGTATTCGTAAGCATTGCAATTTGGGGAACTTGGATAGTCGTTCGATTTCATCCCATGTCGTCAGTTGCGTCGAATTCAAATTGAGAAATTTCAATTTCCTAAAACTATCGTGCGGCGATTCCTTACTACTACTATTATTACTACTACCAGATTCGCTTTCACTTTCGCTACGTTCGTAATTGGTGCGATTATTATCATTAGATGCATCATCGTCGTCAACGTCGATGTTGAGTGTTTCGATCGGGCAACTGGCGAGCACAAGATACTCTAGATTTGGGAACGCGTAGCCCAGCTTTATGATTTCAGTCCATTGCGCTACTGGATTACCGTTAAAATGCAACTTTTTCACACCTAAATGCTTGTGGTGCGCCTTGCTATACCTTGCATTGCGTGGACATGTGCATGAAGAATCATCATCATCATCATCAACATCACGATCATCATTATCACCGTTTAATTGTTTGCTGCACGTGCACGCGTTCTCCTTGCACAATTCAACGTTGTTGTAATCGTTAAGGCTCAAATGGAGCTCCTCCAATGTTGGCGAGCAATCGAGTATCGTTTGGACGCTCTTCCAATCGATCTGGGTCGAGTTCAACACCAGATTCTTTAAATTCTCCCATTTCTTATTGGAATTAATATCAACATTCTCTAATGGTTTCGACAATTGATTGAATGATAAGTTAACGAACTTGAGACGAGGCATTTGTTCTAAAATACCCAAAATCTACAACACAAATTATGATTAGTTACATAATTATGGCGAATAATATAATTAGTATATTACCTCTGGCCAACAGTTTAGTTTGTTTTTCGCCAAGTCCAGTTCTTCGACCGCCGCACATTTAGCGACAAGCGCGTCTCGTTCGCCGGCTGTCGCAATATCACAATCGTTGAGGACTAGCAACGAGGGCACGATGACGCGCGGTGGACGTCGCGGCACGTAGATCGACACGCACAACTCCTCCTCGGAACCTTCCTCCGATTCTGTCGCACATTCATTTCCGTACTTCTGTTCGAGGGCTTCAAGTAACGAAGGCATCGTGGCTAATTAATACTAAAAGCATAAAAATCAGTCGCTATATCACTACGACCGAACACATTTCGATGCGAAATGAAAACAAACATGCATCTATGTATAAAACGGCGGTGGCCTTCGCGTAAGCAACGTGGCTCGTGTATTGTTGCACAACGCGGTGCGGCTGTGGTATACGAAATATCAGCACGCGCGCGTACATAATGCGAATAGAATACACCGCGCGCTTGCAGAAACACAATCGGGCTGGTGGTATAGCAGGCCTATATACTACACATTGGAAAGTCGCACAACAATCGAACGGCAACAATTTGTTCGAACAAAGCCAACTAGGAAGCGAATGATTTTTATCAACAACAAGCAAACAGCAAGCAGACGGAATGCTTGACGCAATATTACCATAAACGCACGAGCAGGATATTTATTTATTTATTTGTTTATTCGCAATGAACTTGTTCGAACTTTTTGATTAAATTCTAAGTCGCAAAAAATCGTGTGTTACAACACCATATTTCGAGGTTAATTGAGGCTGGGAATCTACAAATAAACTTAAACAGGATATTATTCGCAATAAATTTGCGCAAACTTTGCGTTTTTGATTTTCTAAGACACAAAAAATGAAATTGTAACACCATTCTTGAGATTAATTCATCAAAAAAAAAGAATAACTTGGCTTGAATCTACCCTCATCGCTTCGAGGTTTATAGTATCGCCTGTGGGGAATCACCACAGATGTCCTACCATAGATATCGCAACCACCTGTAATCTGTCTCTTTGATTTGTTTATTTGAGTTGAAAAACTAGCAAAAATATATATTTTTTTAATATTGTTGTTATATTTGTTAGTTTATCAATTCAGATGAAGTAATTGTGAATTCTATCTACATTTTAAGGTAGAACACCTCGAAGGAGTGAAGGTAGACCTAAGTCAGAACATTCTTTTTCCGACGATGGCGATAGTACATACATACATATAAACTTTAATGCAGGAGCGGAATATTATTCGTAATAAACTTGTTCAAACTTTGCATTTTTAATTTTCTAAAACGCAAAAAAATTATGTTATAACACCATTTTTTCGAGGTTAATTAAGTGAGGCTGGGAATATATACATATAAACTCTTTTTTTTCGTCGCTATTGCGTTATAAAGCATGCGTTGTTTATATGCGAGATGACCTTCATCGAATTTTTGAATTCCTGGCACGCGTTGCGCGTGGTGTATATTAACAAGTTCCGAATTGTGCGTTACAATATTACGATGTGAGTTTTTCGAACGACCGACCTAAATCTGATCGTTCCTGGTCCGATGCCAGCCTAAATTTAACATAAGCGTAACATTTATTAGCTAATCACCACCACATAACTGCTTGAGGTCATACTTAAAAAAAATCGAGTTAGCGCGCTTGAAAATGTCATAATATAACCTAAATTCGTTAACAAAGTGTGACGAGCCGTGACGGACGGGGAACCGATAATCATTTCCCAATTGTTTCCACGCGATGGCTGCGGCGCGCTCTCACTTTTCTGTACGATCGCGCGCGCAAAAAAAATATAAAACTAATTTCGCTATATCTCATTGAATGTAATTGTATCTTTTCAGTTATCTTTTATATTTATTATTATTGGTGCAATGACGATGTATATAATTGTTTTCCAGCATGTGCGCATAGATAGGCGCTTATACTTTCCATTTTTTTTTGCGCGCGCGGCGCTCTGGAGGAAAACGCAGCGCGCTAGTTTTGACAATCTGCTTGCTATATGCTATATATTATAGTATATAACTATGCTATACTTCCAAACGCTTTCTTTCCATCTAGATTTTTTGCGCCGCGCACATATACACACTTACATTCAATGTGCAAGAAGCGAAAGTGAAATTGCATGCGCGCGCCCTCACCGTGTGTTACAAAATGGCAGGCAACATGCAGGGGATTTTTGCTTCCGGAAATCGAATTAATCATGAGCGATACTAAAAACACAATTTTGAAATGCATTAGACGCAATTAGATGTGGAGTTGGATGCATAGGCGACACATCATGAGAACAAAAACATTAAAGTTTTTCCTAAATTGCGCGCCGACCACAAGCGGAAAATCCCGACCGTAGCAATGGGTCGAAGCAGCAGCAGCCACACAAAGAACTCGCGCAACGGTTTCGATGCAATTTATTAATCACACTTCCAACTTACGTGATATCAGATAAATCCACATTAAATGCGCCACCACACAATCGTATAATAATGTAAGTCTATCAAAATTCGTATATACACGTGTGTAAACACAACACGCTGATAATAATTTTGTTGTTTTTGTATATTATGTATACTCAATGTTGTACTGGCGGAGTACGCGGCGCGCAAACGTCTATCGACTGCAAGCCTCCTGCCACCACTGGTTTGTTATTGTGATCAGCTGGTTCGTAGGTGCCGCTCAGCTGATTGAATTTCCCCTCGCATCTCTCGGCCACCCGCCCGCCACCACCGCTCACTTTTTTGCGTTTTCGTATATTCTATCCACTATTTGTTTATTACAAAATCCAGCAAAATGCACAATTTAATGCGCGCACGACTGTTGTATAATAAAATAAGCAATATTTTTTACAAAAAAAAACGCAAAATCAAGGCTAAATTTATATTTTATATAATTTAAAACGCGCGCAGTGTATGTGTATGTATGTAATCTACGTCATCTAGTTTAAACTCTAAATCGATCAAAATACTAAAAATAAGAAAAATCGTACATATGTACTTAGATACAATGCGTTTCATACAAATGTATACATAGCAAATATAATCTATATATAATTTTTAGCATATAGTCTATTTCAGCAAAAGTGGCACAGATAACTTTTTTTTGAAGATAGATAGAAAGGCGTAATATCATTCACCACAAAACTGCCAAAGATAATTTATACCACCCAGGTAGTCAGAGACATGATGGAATGGTAGTGAGAAAGAAAGCAATACATTATCAAGCCTCAAAACCTTTCGACTACTTGGCTGCTATAAATTATATTTGGCAATTTTGCGATATGTGTTATTGTTATTGTATGCTACATCTCAACTTTGCATAACTTTTGGACGATTTTATTCTAATTTTTCTTTGATTTTCGTCAAAGAACGATGTTTTTCTCAATTTTCAAACAATAATGATAAATTTTATTAAAAAATTTAATAGATAATGCCAAGATCAAAGAAATTTCAAAGAAGGAAATCGTCAAAAATATCCCCTTACGCAAAAAATCCTCATCCAAAATTTAATGTTTAAGAATCTTGGTGGAGACACTAAATAATATATAAATTACATTTCCGCACTGTACATCCATCTTTTTTAAATCCACAACGCAAAATCAAGACTAAATGACTTTATAATGAAACGCGCGCAGTGTACGTCATCTAGTCTAAACTCTAAATCGATCAAAATACAAAATAAGAAAAATAGTACATACATTGCACATAAACTTTAGTTTGACCTGACTGGAAACAAAGTCGTAGATGATTCATATAATAACGAAAAAAAAGCAAGTCCAAGGTTGTTTAACTCCTCACCTGCAGGCCATTTTAAATTTTCTGCGCGTTGTTTGCTTACTTACACATATATATCTACAACGGAAAATTACGGCATACCATCTCTATTGTAGTTAATAATTTATTAAGATTTTTTATTTTGTTTTGTGTTTCTATAATGAGCTGCCATGGTCATGATGCTCGTTTTTTATTTATTAATGATTCTAATTGCGCGCAATTTTTTTAAATATTTTGATTGGGCCAAAATTGCGCGCGCGAAATTGAACGTGTGGCTGGAATGCAGTCTTCGCAGACGATTCATGCGCCCACACATTGTAATTTCGTGTGCGAATTGAAAAGATCATGGTCGGATTTTGCGTTGTTGTTGTTGTTTGCTTGCTTTTATTGTGTTGCGGCGGTTTTTGCACGCGCGTTTATTATTGCGCGCTTTTTTAATTATGCAAGTGAAACACAATCGAGAATAGGTCAACAATACGTAAAATTTACAATGAGGAAAAGTTTTTATTGCCTTTTGATGTGCATTTGTTTATTGGTGTTGATATGTTTTATGATTGGCGACGGACGCTGTTTATAGAATTGAAAATTTAATAATATAATAATCAACTTCTATTTTACTTTCTAAATGAGAAAACAATTTCGTAATAATTTAATTTGTTTTAGATTATCGAGCCTATGATTCATTGAACTGTTGTCCTAAAATGTAACGATTTTAACATGGGAAGCGAATTGAACACGATTTGAGTAAATTCTAAACGCATCATAATATTTTTCTACCGGCTAAACAGTGTATACTTTTCAACTCATATATAAATATTTACTTGTCGCCATCGCGCTATATTTATAATCACAATGCCAACCACTTTCCAAATAAGTAAAATTGTATATACTCACAACATTTATAAACTGGAAAACATTATTATTATAATATGAATAAAAAACACTGAAATTTTATCAACTTTCAAACGCTTCACATATTTTCTGACTGTCATTGTTTTTTTGACAAGCATGCCAAACTTTGAAGCATGCTACAAGCATGTGGGCAGACATGCGTGCACGCTGCACGATCTCCAATTCAATTACTCGCATACGATCTCGCCGAAAGCGCCATGGTACAAAAAGCTCTACCATCACGGGTATCGGCGCGGCGTGCTGCCGACCTATCTGTGCAAATTCACCAAGTACCATTTTCGCTCGCACATGCAGATCATCAACGAGAAGATGCGGATGCAGCTGTGTCACAAATTGGTGATACATCCATTTAGTGTCATCAATATGGCTAGGGAAACGTTGCTGTTTCTTACATGGTTCGTGAATTACATTCGAAGATTGCTGATATTGTGTTTTCATTACTCCTTGGTGCTGCAGCATGCAAAGCAGAAAGTTGTAGAAAAGGAAATAGAGATTGCATTGAGTTTGTTGGGTATCGTTAATATGTACTTCAATTTCGTTACTGGATACACTAGTAAAGACAGTAAAATAGTCGTGCTGGATTTAAGAAAAATCGCTTTGCGATACTTAAAAAGCTACTTCATACTTGATGTCCTCGACATCTATCCTGGTATACGGGTTATCCCTTACTATAACGAAGATAAATTCGGAACGCAATCATTGGTAATTGAATTAATGTTCAACTTTGCGATACAACATTTTCGCATGCCTTTGTTTTTCACCTACATGACGACTGTGTTGAATCTTTGTCGGCTACCAAATCGCATGCAAATCTACGCCTTCAGTATGATCTTCAGCGTGATGATGCTGCATTCATTCAGCTGCGTATTGTATGCGCTACCGATCCTATTCGAAACGCGCGATAAACTTCCGCACAATATCAGCGAGTACGAGCAGGGTACGTTTTATTCCGAATATCTAAGTCAGCTAGAGATTATTGTCTCGCATCTTTTGCGCTGCGGCGGCGATGTGATGAACTTTGAGCATAATTTCCAGATGCTTTCGTTTATTGGCATTCTAATATTCTCATTCTACTTCCATGTATTTTTCATCATTTTTATCTTAACAATTGCGATTAATATTCAGTACGCCGAGCATCACTACTTGGCGTTTTCAAGACAGATTAGTGCGTTTCTTAATGAGCGCCAGTTGCCAAGAACGCTAAGAAGGAAAATTTTGATGTTTTATGAGCATCGCTTCCAAAAACGACATGTAAATGAAGCGGCAATACACAATACACTCTCCGCGCATCTTCATCGAGAGATTTTGTTGCAACACGTCGGGCATATGGTGAAACAAGTGCGTATGTTCCGGCAACTACCCGTACAAATCCTAGGCGCAATTATAGCAACGCTAGAATTTGAGATATTTTGTCCGAATGATTTGATGCTAACCAACAACATGCCATTCCAAGATCTCTACTTGATATCATACGGAACTGTTGCTATGTACGCACAGGATGGTAAGGAAATAATGCACTTGGAGGATGGAAGTATTATTGGACTAATCGCCTATCATGAAAATCAGCGCGTTTTATATAGTGCTGTTACATTAGACTTCACCGAAGTGTTTCGATGGCGGAATCACTTCATCAAAGGAATAATCAGCGAGTATCCGGATGTGGAACATCTTCTACATCAAGAGTACGTTGATTATCGCATTGCGGTTGCTGAGCGACTAAGAATGCTTGGCGATCCTACAATCATTGAAATGCTAAATGCTGGTATGGTTTTGGAGCAGGATGAGCGACGCAATGCAACAACAACCGGTGGTGACAATTTCGATGAATGTGCGAGCATGAAATATAGATCTAGTTTTAGTTAAATGAACGATGATGATGTGTATTTTTAATTGTTGCAATAAATAGTTTATTGGCATTTTAATACACTCATTTTACTTCCAAGTATTCTTGCATTATTGTATATTCAGTACGCCTAGTGTATCACTACTTGGCGTTTTCCAAACAAATCATTAAATTTCTTAAATTGCGCAAGTTGCGAAGACCGCTTTTTTGATGTTTTATGAGCATCACTTCCAAAAACGACAACAACAACGATCTAGTTGAATGCGCAAGTATGAAAAATAAGTCTAGTTTTAGTTAAATGAACGATGATGATGATGTATGCTTTTAATTGTTGCAATAAAACGAGTAGTCTAATAATTGCAGATAGCCAATTGACGTATGACTAAGTAATAAATTTGTACGACGCAATACATATGGCACAGTTGATTTTAAATTATTAATTTTCTATTGATTATTTGATGATGGTTAATTTTTTATTATGCAGCAAATTATCGTGATATGATGATAATTAAATCGATTTTTTATGGCATTTCCTATGAGGAATTAAGAAATGAATTCGCTATCGAAATCTAATCGTAATAACAAAGGCAATTTGCGTTGTTATCATCAGCGCATTTTTTGTACAAAAATAGTTTCACTATCATTAATTACACACATTTTTAATATCTACGTTTCTATTTACGCTTTTTGTTTGAAAATTTCCTCAAAACGTATTTTTTACTAAAGTTTACAAACTGTTGTAAGTAATACCGTCGCTTAAACACAGCTTAAACTTGGTGCAAATTGCCAAAACTAAATAATCTCTATGTAGAATTCGTGTCGGAACTCTCTACTACGAGAACATGTTTGAGATAAGTTTTGTCACTTTGACTTATTGACGTTTTCTTGCTACATTGCGCGTCCAAACGATGAGTATTTCTCAACTATTTCATTTCGCATCGTTGCGATAAACCAAGCAAGATTGAAAAGATTAAAATAGATATTATATTATGATGATGGCGCATGTTGCTTGGTCGCGATTATTTATAATAATGCGCACTCGTTACAACTTTATATAGCTTCCTTTATTGTTGTAGGCAATTGTTTAAACAACAAACAACGCAAACTGGTTATCTATAGTACACAAGGATAAATAAAATAATTTCGCTCGGCGTGTAGAGTAGAAGGGGCCCTGGAGAGGGGGCACAAACAACAAACAACATAAGATAGAGTGTAATTTTTTGATCGATATTACGTTAATATTGAATTCATGGCACTTCGTCACGCGATTGCTTCATCACTATTCAACAGGATCGTAACGGACGGTGTGCGTTCACTCTCGACCATGTCGAACAATTTTGTATTTCGTCAGGTGAGTGTAAACAGATTTAGATTTAGAAAAATCTTACGTAGTCGCACAGACTTAACTGAATTTTGTATGTATAGCTATTCGACACGACCAGCAGCACGTACACCTATTTACTGGCTGATAACGAATCAAAGGAGGCAATCTTAATTGATCCGGTTATCGAACATGCGAACCGTGATTACAAGCTGGTGGAAGACCTTAATCTGACATTAAAATATGCAAGTAAAATGATTAATAATTTAAGCAATTTGCATGTGATTTGATTATGTTTGCTATTGCAGTCAATACACACATGCATGCCGATCACATAACAGGCACCGGTGAGCTGAAAAAGCTATCGGGATGCCAATCGATCATATCGCGCGCGAGCGGAGCGCAAGCCGATATCCATGTGGATGAGAACGACGTCATCGAATTCGGACCGTACGGCCTGCAGATCTTTAACACGCCAGGACACACAAACGGTTGTGTCACTTACTACCTACCTGAACAAGTTATAAAAATATTCCTACTTGTTGCAATTGTACATTGATTTATTTGTTACATTACAGGGATTAGCGTTCACTGGGGATGCGCTGTTAATCCGCGGCTGTGGACGCACTGATTTTCAGGAGGGCAGTTCGGAGACGCTGTACAATAGCGTGCACGAGAAGATATTTACACTGCCGCCTGAGACCAAGGTCTACCCAGCGCATGATTACAAAGGAATGATGAGCAGCACCGTCGACGAGGAGATGCGACTTAATCCGCGCCTCACCAAATCGCTGGAGGAGTTTGTTGATATTATGGAGAATCTAAACCTATCCTACCCAAAAATGATTGGTATTTTATGATATAATATTACGTAATATTCTGCAATGTGACTAAATATTTTGCTTTTTTTTTTAGATAAAGCATTACCAGCGAACAAAGTTTGCGGTTTATTTGAAGTGTCAGAAGCGAATTCATTTTAGTGGTGGCATTATTTATATATTTTCGCTACAATTTCAATTAAAAACTACGTCATCTTTGTTAATTGAGCAAATGTTTGTAGAATATTCCTATCTTTGCAAAACCACAAATACTGAAGTATCAAATTACATATTTTAATGAGTAGAATCGGTAGAATCATATAGAAATGTGTAGTTTGATAATTACATATATTTTTATGCGCGATAAGAATCAGTCACTATTTTTTATAGATTTTTTATTTAAGTTAAGGCGAGTGAATTCACTTATTCTGATTACAATAAAACGTTTATTTCTTGTTAATTAATTTTGTTTCTAACTTATTGTCAATGTAATTGTGACGCAATTAATTACATTTGATAGTGACAGCTGATTTACGTAGTAAAATGAGTTACAAGCAAACCGAAAAGCAATACTGCAAGTTAAGACCGAGACTAGCGTCGGTGGGACTTGAAGCTTCCTCCCGACATGATAATCTCGTGATTCGTCTAACGCATTTATACCACACCACGTATCCTTTGTTGTTACATACTACCAGAAGCCAACCCTAATTCTAGAAGTAAACGAAGTTACTGCAACGAGTGCAAGCGCGTTTTGAAAGAGAAATGGTTTATTCATCTGTATAGTTTATTAGTGGTGATAATGTTTCTGCTTTGGACGTACTTGTTCTTCTAGCGTCCCATCTGATTCTATTATAGCAAAGAAAACAGTGAAATTCATGTATTTAACATCTTTTTGGGATACGTTGATTATTCACGTATTTTGATTTCAATAAAACGATTATTTCTTATTAATTAGTAATTTATTGTCAATGTAGTTGTGACGCAATTAATTACATTTGATAGTGACAGCTGATTTGCGTAGTAAAATGAGTTACAAGCAAACCGGAAAGCGTTACTGCCAGTTAAGACCGAGACTAGCGTCTGTGAGACCTTACAATTCCTTCTCACATGAAAATATCGTGAATCGTCTGACGCATTATTACCACACCACGTATCCCTTATTATATACTAACAGAAGCCAGGCACAATTTTAGAAGTATACGAAGTTACTGCAACAAGTGCGTTTTGAAAAAGAAATGGGTTATTTATCTGTATAGTTTATTCGTGGGGATAATGTTTCTGCTTTGGAGGTACTTGTTCTTCAAAAGTCCTATCATGTGTTGCATTTTATTATACTAAAGAAAACAATGCAATTCATACTAAATCGTTTATTTGAAATGTGGATATAGCAAGCAATTTTATTTTGTAATATTGTATTTAACTTCTTTTTGGAATAAATTGATTATTCACTTATTTTGATTGCAATAAAACGATTATTTCTTATTAGTAGTAATAGTAATTTATTGTCAATGTAATTGTGACGCAATTAATTTCATGTGTTAGTGACAGCTGATTTGCGTAGTAAGATGAGTTACAAGCAAACCGGAAAGCATTACTGTGAGTTAACACGTAGACCAGCTTCGGTGGGCCTTGACGATTACTTCCCGCATGATAATATCGTCATTCGTCTGACGCATTTATATCACAAATTGCGCATCCCTTGCTACATTCTACCAGAAGCCAGGCACAGTTTTAGAAGTAAGCGAAGTTACTGCAACGAATGCAAGCGCGTATTGAAAGAGAAATGGGTTATTCATCCGTATAGTTTACTTGCTGTGATACATCAGGTGATAATGTTCCTGCTGTGGACGTACTTGTTTTTCAAGCGCCCCATCATGTGTTCATTTTACTATACTGAAGAAAACAATGCAATTCATACCAAATCGTTTATCTGGACTGTGGATGTAGCAATTTTGTTTTGTAATATCGTATTTAACTTCTTTTTGGGATACGTTGATTATTATAAGCGAATCACGTTAAAGTTAATATTAATTGTCAAACGTTACCTGAAAACCTTTTTTATATTCGATGTGATAGATATGATTCCGTTAAGAAATTTGTATAGATACTATGCTTTAGAACCGAAAGTGGATGTAACACTATATCTAACTTTTATTCATCTAGTACAATTTGCAAGAATCCGACATTATTTTCGATTCTTTTGTACTGTATTGGACTGCTTGAAGGTGCCAAGACGATACAAAAATCCTGCCACTTTCTTCCTGGGCAGTGGAATCATGATACACTACTCCGTTTGCTTGCTACACCTAGTACCGATACTAGTAAGCGAGAAATTTACATCCGAAGCTGTTCCAAATTCGTATGTGGATTTGGTAAAGTTTGCGAATCATACCGTTGACCACAAGTACGTTCTATGTCTGCATAAAGTAGTGAGTATATTCTTGGCATGCGGTAGTGGATTACAGCAATCAGTTCTCATTGAAGAAATGCTTACAATGTCGGTGATAATAATAAATGGATTTTTCTTTAAAATCTATGTGATGTCTTACATTCTGGATCGACTGACGAAACTGCGCGGTGCCGATAATCGATACGAAGCGATGTCCGCCAATATGTTAGAGTTCATGCGAAACAGGGACTTTTCATCGAATTTGCGATTTCGCATACTGACGTTCTATAAATATAAAACGCGCCGGAAAGCGTTCAACGACGAGTGCATAAAGGAGACGTTATCGCAGCATTTACGCCTCGAGCTGTATCTCTATACATGCTCGCATCTTATAGCCCACATCGATCTATTTCAAGGGCTGCCGAAGGAGATTATCGGCGAGATGCTTATGCGTTTGGAGTACACGCTATTCCTCACCGGGGATGTGCTTTGCAAATACGGCGATCCGGGCGGTGATTTATGCTTTCTATCATTCGGACGACTTGCGGTTTATACCGTTGAAGGTATTGAGGTCATGCATTGGGAGGATGGGAAGGCAATCGGTGTGCTAAGCTACTTCAATCAAACGCACCCCTACAATCTGGTAGCGATTGATATATCTGAAGTGTTCTTCATGCGGAAAGAGGATGTATCGTACATGGTGAAAAAGTATCCCATTATGAAAGATCGCATGGAGGAAATATATGCCGATACATTCGCGTTACTGCAAGAATATTATAAAAGTCGAATGTTTAATAATCAGGGTTTTGGATTACCTCAACGTGTTATTTTGGAGGATTTGAAGCTTAGGTGGCCGAGAGGTTATAATGACAAACCATGTCAGGGTAGTATTGAGACAAAAGGATTCAACAAATTAATACACCAAAGCAGTTGGTCCCCAACGTCGTAATCACATAAAATCAATTGGATGTTAATTACTCTCGCATATTAATCTTAACCAAGAGTGTATAATTTGGAAGGACAATTAAAAATAATGTAATTTTTAAGACTAATTAATGAGAATATTTATCATATTTACTCGGATGAAAGACGCTGCCGAATCTAATGCGACCCACCAATCATTCAAACAGATATTTTAAAAAGTATTTTATCTAAATTTAATGTCGCAAATATTTAAAAATTCGTAAACTATAAATGCGCTGCATGTTTGAAGTAATTTAAATGTGTAACAAATTCGACCTTAAGTCGAAATTAAAATGAAAAACGCTGTAAATCAACATTGGATATCGACCATGAATTTTCGATATATACTTATCTACCACGATTTACTTTTCAGTTTCGTGTCCAACAACAGAATCGTTAATGTTCTGTTATTAAACTGTAGGCCATGATTTAAACATTTTCAAATGCAACACCATAAAATACTCAATAATGTTATTATAAATACATGTATTATATTTAAATATTGATCGATTGCAGCATTTAAACTAGAAGTTTGTCACAAAATAATGCAATACTTAATAGAAACACTTGGTTGGTTCACAAATACACGTATATGCTATGTTTAGCAATAAAGTATAAAATAAAATAAATACAGTTATTTCTAATTAACACGTTTCAATTTCCGTCGTCATCAGGGGAACTTTAGAATAGTTTAAATAAGAATATCGATTAAATGGGCTATTTAGATTACTCTCAAACAGCTATTAGTGGACAATCTGTAAATATTTGTTTAAAGATCGAATAACTCTTTTGTAAAGCGACTATTTATTAAAGTTAGAATTATAATCAAAAACGTATTTATCATTTTAACTACTGAGGGACAACCTGTCCATCCGAAATAACATTTTTCGACAAGATATCTTTAATTTTTATTAAATAACTTTTTGCAATATTTTTTAAATAAATAGTCGCTTTACTTAAAAACTTTTCTTGAAGTTGTCCCTGAGTAGCTGTTTGGCAGAAAAGTTGGATTGCTTAATGACATATTTTGGAATAACAAATAATAAAACCTTTGTGAAGTAAACTATTCAGTTGTTTGTAGAATGACATCGTGTCAAAAATGTTTCAAGTATATAAAGGACTTGGAGAGCACAGTTGTTTGCTGCAACGCAATGTTGAATACGGCTTACCGGTGCCGCCGCCGAAAAGCACACGCTGGGAGAGCGTAAAATACAATCTAAAGAAGCACTGCCTTCCAACGTACTTGCATCGCGATACGCAATATTTTTATACGAGCCATATCTCGCGCATACGTGTCTGCCAGCGAATGAACAAGGAGAAGATATGGGTTATCCACCCATTTAGCCACTTTGCCCTACTGCAGGATCTTCTCATGTTTATCTCATTAACGATTATGTTCTACAGACGCTTGTTTAAGCTTGCATTCGTATACAGTGAACATACGGAGCGCTTAAGCGAAAATACATTTAACTCATCATTCTTCACGTGTATTTTTATATTAAATGTAGTTGTCAGCTTCTTTCGCGGATATGTGATTTATTTACACAAGAAAGTGGTTCTGGAATTTCGATTAATTGCTATGCATTACTTAAAAACTTACTTTATCACTGATGTTATTGATTTAGTTCCATTGACAAGTATTTACCGTACATTTGCAAGTCCTCCAAGAACAGAAATTTGCTTCTATCTGCTGCTAAATCACCTTGCTATGTTCGTACGCATTAAATGGTATTATCGTACATACAAGTCCCTTCTTGCTACCGCCAGATCAATACCGAAATTGATACAAGATTTTATAATTTTTATAACCAGTGCCAGTATGATGATACACTTAGCAGTCTGCAGCTTATACGTCGCCCCGTATCTTACAAACTTCGGCGCAATCCAAAAGGATACAATACCAAACTCCTACATGGAATCATATAAATTCATCAACAAGACGAATACCGAAAAATATATTTTTTTGATGCACAAAGTGGTGAGTCAATTTTTGATTTGCGGACGTGGTTTTGATGATACAATCAACACAGAGGAGCTGGTGGCGTTTAGTATCATCGCAATCAGCGGCTACTTTTTTAGAATGTACGTGGAAATTTATATTCTATCACATGTGCGTGATAGTAAATTTGCTCGCACACGTTTTGAAGTGTTTTGGACGTGGATTTTAAAGTATATGCGAACACGAAACTTTGGCCATTCATTATCCTTGCGTATTTTAGCGTATCTTCGCTACAATACAAAGATGCAATTGTTTAATGAATCCAAAATTCGTTCATCACTATCGGATCATCTACGCAGAGAATTATATTTATGCGAATGTTCGCATATGATCAATAAAACACGCATATTTCATTCGCTTGACCGCAATGCAATCTGCGATATCATATTGTCTGTAAAACCTATAGTATATATAACAACAGACATTGTTTATAAAAGCGGTGAGGCCGGTGGAGATCTCTACATAATATCGCATGGAAAACTAGCCGCCTACACCACAGCTGGCGTGGAAATCTATCATTTCTACGACGGTGATTTGGTTGGACTGCTTGGACACTTCGATGGAACGCACTGGTTCACCGTCGTGGCAATTGAAATCAGTGAATTGTATATAATTAAAAAGAAACGTCTAGTGGAGTTATTTATTGCGCATCCAAGATTCTACGATATTGTGAGTTCTCTGAGTTTTACTCAGAGTGAAAACCTCGAGAAAGTTTATAGATATAGAACTGCTAAGCATATAACGTCTGTGTTTAATGTAAACTTTTTGGAGAAATTAATTCCACGCCATTTGCATCGTTCATAAACTTTGCGTTCGTTTAAATTACGCGCCGTTTCTCATCCATTTCTAGTCGGCCATTTCTGCTGTGAATTCGTTAAATATTCAACGTAGAATTACACTTTTAGTGATTTTCCAATAAATATAACTTATTTTATAAAGTCATATATTTTTTATACCTATTTATGTTATAAAGTAAGTAAATAATTATTTAGATTACTTCTATATTATTGAATTATTACGATTTGAATGAATACATGTTGTTTTTAAACCTAACCTACAAAAACCGGCATTGCAGGTTGTAACAATGAACAAATTATTAATTCCACCGTCACCAAATTGGTATTCTATCAATATTGGAGCATGTGCACCGGATGGAACTCTACTTTATGGAGCCCAAAGTTCCATTGTTATCATTACACCAACCCCAGATGAGGAACCAAACGATATCAAAATTATTTCTTACGCACATTATGAAAGGTTGTATATCAATTTAATTTGAAACAGATGTACATGTTTACATTTCAGAATTACTGGCATATGTGTTAACCCACAATGGGGATTATCAAGTAAGCGATTTGTATCGATAGCAGATGATAAGATAGTGAAATTATGGAGCTGTGATAAATATGACTGTACATTGTCGCATAAAACACATACGGTATGCACTTATTGTAGAGTTCATATCAATATATTTATTTTTTATTATTTTTTAATTTTAAGACAACCAACACCAAATTGATTGGCGTTACATTTGCTGGCGAAGATCGTGTGATAAGCGTATCCGAGGACGGATTAATAGCGATTTGGAAAATATCAACCAATGAAATAACACCGATCAAACATATATTAGGAATCAAGGCCCAGGTTACTGCAATTGCATCATGTCCACATGCAGCATATCTGGTAGCATTCGGCCTCAAAGGTGGCCTTGTCGTTCTGGTTGATATGAGAAGTAAGTTATTGCAGACAATTTTATGTGCAGACAATTTAACTTCCGTTTTATAGAGGATGGTACTGTAAAATATAAATTACGAGGTCATGATAAAGATATTTTGAGTTTATCTTGGTGTCCAATCAGCTTAAATGTTCTATGCAGAAAGGAGTCTAAAATAATAGAAAGAAATGTTGAAAATAAATCTGAAACCTCAACAAATGTTGAACTTAAATCGGAAGCTTCCACAGTTGAGGTGGGCATTGTTGAACTTAAATCAGAATCTTCAACACTTGTGGCAAATATTGAACCAAGATCTGATATCTCAACACTTGAAGAAAGTATTGATAAATCTGAAGCCTCCATAGAAAAAGATGGATTAGAAGCAAGTGATAGTAACATTAGTAATACTACGAATGAAACTCCTGAGCAATCTAAGAAGAAAGTAAATCCATGGATTAACTTAAGATTTCCAGACGATGATGAGATCGTCGAAGAAACGCGCAAGATGGAACCAGCCACCGATTTTGAAGCAGAATGCTTAAAAGTAATGGAATTGATAAAAGGCAAAGATGATACAAACGATTCAATTACGGAAGATAATAAGGAAGTGGCGGTTGAGGTTGAAGAAAGAAAGAAAATCGAGCCTAGAAGAAAGCTGAAAAAAGATTCGAATTTAGAAAAAGTCGACGACAAAACACCAAGCATGGAAGGTGATTTTGTTGATGAAACTATCGATGAAGCAAAGGAGAAAGAGGATAAAGATGAAAAGCTTTTTGAACAAATTTCTGATATTTTGGAGGATGTTGATGAGTTTAATAAAAGCGTCGAAGAAATGATTGACAAATTAAGCGATGTTAAAATAAAAGACAATAGCGATCATGGTGATTCAAGCAATGGCGATACTAGTAAAGCTACTGGTACAGAAAAGGTTGATAGTAACAAATCCGATAGCTTAATTAATAAATTAAACGAATTAAATATTAAAAACCAAAGTTTATTAGATGTTGATAAGGCGGCTGGTGATGCACTGCCCAAAGACTATCTTTTAGCTTCTTCATCCCGAGACGGGTATTCATTTACACAATAAATGTAATTACTTGTATATTAATTAATTAATACTTTTTAGAACAATTTGTTTTTGGCGTGCATCGGGTGGTAGGTTAGAGAAGAAAATCTTGGCGGCAAAAAAATCGAGGAAAACTTACAGAGGGGATAAGATATGGATTTCGTTGAACTGGGTTACACCAACTATTTTACTAGCTGCGGGTCAGAACGCTGAATTAAATAGGTGGAACTTAACCGATAAGTAAGTGTTAATTACCTACATTTAATCATTGTTATTTACTTTGGTAATATTTTAGTGAAATTAAAGCGAAGATCGTTCATCCAAATCATAACAAGAATTTATTTGCCATCTTATCGTCGCGTAGTAAATTCGAGTCCGTTGAAGTGTCTGATGAAGGTTTAGGTGTATGGACAATTGGACAAGATCGCATGCTGCTTTATTCGACAATTGATACGCAGAGAAAGTCATTAATGTGCTATCCGACCTTAGGTAGCTACGTTCAGAACATCTCAGCATCGCTGATCGATCCGAATAGGTTCGCAGTCGTCATTCATTAATAATTTCGACACGCGCTAACATTGAAATTTTTGCAGGATTGCCATTGGTTTAAGCGATGGAACGATTCGCATATGGAATTTGAGCAATCCACATCTAAAACATCTAGTAATGAATGAAATTAAGCTCAAGGTGAATGCAAAAATTCTTAGCCTAGCTTGGCATCCGTCTAATGAAAGTTATTTGGCGTATGGTAGCGAGGAGGGCGAAATTGGTTTAGTTAATCCATATAACATCGGCAAGGCGCCAATCATTCTTACGCGCTTCTTCCGTCACGCAATTTACAAATTACAATGGGCCCCATTCAAACAGAGCGATGATTTCTACCTATTTGTGTGCGCTGAAGGTACACTATGCTATTATGATGTTAATAAGCCACTGAGCGAGCCAGAAGTCGTCAATTTGCCGCAAAAACAATTTGTTACGCAAATGGCATGGAAGGAGGATTACAGTTTACTTGCAGTCGGTACGAAAATTGGAAATATCTACATTTTTAGCAAAGATTTGGAGTTGAAGTCGACGATTTATTATCAGAAGCAAGCGATCGTGTCAATTAATTGGCATCCCAGTGGAACCGCCGAAGATGAATCGTCATCGCCCTGCGAATACTGGTTTGCATCGAGCTGCACGACAAATTCTACAATCGTCGTATACAATTTGGCAAATTTAACTAATGAAAAGTTTGACATCAAAGATGGGATCGTTGCCGAATTAAACGGACATTCAAGCCATGTGAATACGATGTTCTGGAGCACGTTCCACAACGGCCGTTTGGCATCGGTAGGCGACGACGGCACGATGCAAATATGGAATGTTTATGAAAAGAAAAGCATTGCAACAATTATTAATATAAATGTTGACCCAATTCTCGCTGGAATTTGGAGTCCATTAGATGAAAATTTTATTATTA
>JARJDW010007161.1:0-24181 GCA_030264715.1 Adinopsis sp. GC000173 | reverse complement strand
ATTATTCCTCGACGACTACTATGTAGTAGAAGTATAAGAAGGAAATGTATAATTTTTAATCGATTTATCGCTACGATATAAAAAAGAAAATGAAATTGCTTTGAAATATTATTATAAATTAAAGATTCTTTGCTTCTTGTAGGCGTAAATATAGAGTGTGTTGCATGCGAAATAAATTTTCAACTCCGACTTCGATTTTTAATTCATATGAAATTTTAATTAATCAGAATTATCGATTTGTAGAGTGACTCTCTAGTATAGGTATAATTTCGAAGCGAAATGCAATAGATAGTATATCGTATATATACTACGCACATGGGGAGAAAATTAATTTTTAATGCCAATTAAATGACAACTACCTGTCCCTAAATGTCCAAATTTGGCATTTAAACACTTGACATTTAAGCAGCTACGTACTATATAGCAATTTACCATCAAACAAAAAAAATGAAAAATAAAAAATGACAATCATGCAGCTAGTATAACGTATAAACCGGTGGAAATACAATTGAAACGCGTCTAGTAAGTAGCGCTCAATATGAACTAATTTATAATTTATGCACAATATTGATTAGAAAATAACAAAAACAACAATGTAATATGAAAAAAAATTGTAACTAATATTAGTGACTATCTATCTATTCAAATACCTGTAAATAGATGATTATCTGAAGCGCTGTTGTATGGATCTGACGGTGAAATTGGACCCAATTCGATGATTTGATGGGGCATTCGGTACTAAATATCGTATTTGTTCTAATGATACATATATCACATTCATCTGCATTCGCATCACCCAAAAAAACAAAACAATAAATAGTTGTCGTTACGGTACGCAGCAGGTAATTGCATCATCAAGAAGCGCATTACTTGGTTAATAATAATATTGCAATAACAAAAAATAACAACAAAACTGAACAGCAACTAAAACAATTTCTATGTATATGTGGGAAATAAATTCTTGCGCGTGTCGTTAGGATGTAACAAATTATACAAACAAACAAACAAAATAGCAACCAGCAGCACGTTCGAGACAACACTTACACGTTGATTTGTTAAGAGATGGCGCGCGCGCGATTTTTAAAATTTGAACATTTAATTATAATAAATGAATTAATAGTAACAAGCGACTTGTATTGGTTATAGTTTTTTTCTAAAAAAGACTGTGTGTGTATGTGTGGATATGTGCGATATATGAGTGAGTTATTAACTTGTCGGTTGCTAGTGACGAACTGGAACACCTTACAACAATAACGCGCGACGATTCTCTCCCGATTCTCTATGACATTTCAACACAAAATATAAAGGTGCTGCACATAACTGAATCGATAAAAAGCCACCCTATTTTATTAGTATTTTTGCGTCCCCCCAATTTTATTTTTACACAGTCTTGTTGTTTTCCTCCTCTCCACTAAACGGGTATAGATTGCTAATAAATCTCCGCGATGATGAAATTTTTTTATATGTCAAGTTGTTAGACGACGCTTAATAAATAGCTTTCTTATCGCATCATCGAGTGAATTAACGTCTCCCCAGAAGTTTAATTCGATAAATAATTGATTTATTTGTTAATTATTTACTACAATTACAATCAAACTACGTCATTTCAACTAGTTTAAAATTAATTATTTGAATAATATAGATTTGGATGCATAATAGAATAATTTAAGTAAATGTAAGTGGCAATGAGGCATTGATTGATTGATTGAAAAGGTAGTGAAATTATGTGGTTGGAGGGTAAATAAAAGTTTAATGTTTTCGGTTTATTTCTCTACAAAAAAATGTGTTATTGAGGAAGTCACTTATAAATAATTAATTTTATATGCTTATAAGAAATTTAAAACTTTTGTTAGCAATTTGATGAAACAATTAGATTGTAAGACTATATGTAATATGCATTTTTATATAAATATGGGGAGTTAATAAAAAAAATTATTACATAAAAGTAAATTATGGAACGATTAAATGATAATTTATTTCATAAAATGACAGTTTGATTGTAAGGCTAAAGAATTGGATGATTAAAAAGTGTGTAAAATTGTGTTACATATAACCTTCTAAAAATTTCATATTTTTTACTCAAAAACATTCTTTTCGACAATATGTGTAATTGGGGGATAAATTTATATGGTTAAAACAAATTCAAGATTTGTTGCGAAATATAATTCAACCAGAATTAACGTCTCCTTGCAACTTTAACTTGTATTCATTTAATTAATTTTAACTATGAACTAATATTTAAAAATTTGTATCAAATTTATTATGTTTTTAAAAGCATTATTATCCACATTCATAATGAAAAACTCATCGATTGAAAAGGGTGTAAAATTATGTGGCATCAATACAAATCAAATTTGTTGAGTTATTTTTTCTCTCAAAAATGTTCGTTTTATAAAGTGTTTATTTGGGTACTTTTAGTGATTGATAATCAATTTTTTAAGATAATAAAAAATTCACACTTTTAATTGATTAATTTATTAATTAACTTAATTATATCACCTACTTTTAAGCAACATAATTCGATTTTTTCCAAGAAATGCCATTAAACTATGAATTAGTATTTGAAAAAAAAATCAAACTACGTCATTTCAACTAATTTATTTTGCTTGTAAATCTATTTAAAGAATCGTAACCGATACCGTTCGGAATTTTCATTGTTTACCACTTGAAATAATTCAAGATTAACTCCATAACTATTACTCGATAACATTTATCAATAATAGTGTATTTATTATCGTATCTAAGCGCCAATCAACGTTTGACATTGTTGATGAAAGTAGTAATCAATTTAATTAAATACGCATTGTGTTCGGGTTATATTTTTTATAATAAGGACATCCGAAATTTATTCATTATCTAATGTATGTGTTGTTGATGAATTCCTTATTTGATAATATATTGTACATTACAGTCGGATACAACTTAATTAGCTTCGATACATTACGAAAACTAGACAAACAAAATACACGCGAAAAGTTTTAAGTGCTCTTTCCCTCCCGAGATAATTGATGTTGCGTACACACAGTCAATTAGTGATTAGTGAAACAAACTTTTTTGGAGGCGCGATTGCAAACTAATCAGCTCATTTATCGCCTAGCAACGATAATTTAATTATTCTGTACATTTATTTATAGCAATCATCATTTATATAGTAGTAGAGGTTGGCGTGTGTATTTTTGGGACAACCAATCCCATATTTTTTCCATCAAGCGAATACGAAGCGAAAAAAATTGACATTCGCACCCTTTTCCACGCTGCACTATTTGTTTCCGTTCTAATTAAATGAATCGTATCATTTGGTAAGTAGGGATGACATTTAAGGGTGTGCTAAGTTTGACCTATAAGCAGGTTAATAAAGAAAAAGCGATTTTTTTATATGCTCTATACACTACCGACTAGTTTAGTTTAGTTCGTTCAAAACGCTAAAAGCTAAGGTGCGTCCCATATATTTTCTTATCATTCAGCAAACATCCACAAGCACTCATACAATGAAAAAAAAGCTTTCTATTGCTTTTCCTTTTCTGTGTTTGTATAAAATGAGAAAACATGCTGGCTAGTAACGTAACCAAAATTTCTATTTAAATGAAACGAAAATCAAAACGGTTTTAACGGTTACAAATATTGAATCAAACCACGTGTGAGTGATTAAATAAACCAACATATTACGCCTATACACGTTTATCGTCTTAGATACCATCAATGGTTTAATGATTAAACAATCTCTATAAATATCTTTTCGGTGAAATAAAAAATATAACCAAAAAAAATTGTACACTTACGCTGCAAATTTACACCAATTTCTTCATAATCGGTATTTGAATCTCTTACGTAAAACATAGATAGGACGACAATAGCAGAACTTTGTTCGTTAATATTAATTCATAATATTCAATACATTATCGCTCTGAGATTTCGAAATAATTGGGAAAAAAATATTTTGACAATTTTGACAATATGATGTCTGACGTATTTGGCTCCGTTTCTTAAGAAGCAAGCGCGCTCTAATTCCAAATAGCTAAAACAGAATTAATACATGGTTAAATTAATATAAAGCTGGAAAATTTACGCACCTTTAAATTTTTGTTAATGCACTTGCATTTTATTGTCTTCAAACGCCTTGAAAATTATGCGCAAATACATTCTAATAAACAATGTCATGACAATGGGTTGCAGATGTCATAATACAAGTTCTGCCGTATGTCGTAGCAAAATTTTTAGTTTGGTATTTGAATTTTGTATTTATTACAAAATCTTGTTTATGAATAAAATTACATACTAATTTATTAATTTGGATTTTAAAACAGCAATGTGGTCCCACGAAGAATTTGATTATATGTGAATTCGTTCAAAATCATTTAACTTCTTTTTCTATGCTCAATTTCTAGTGTGATTCTAGTCAGACTGGTCTGACTTTCATTCATTTCATAAAAAACCAAAATAGTTTAATTAAAAATACAAAATTTCACTTGCGAAATTTGCAATCAGCGATTGACATATGCAAACAAACGTGATTTTTACACATGAACATAAAATTATTGCATTTATCAAGTGATTGCTGCCCAAATTTTACTGAAATTTACTTGAGTAGATAATAATTTTGCTATTTTATGCAAAGAAACACATTAAAATAAAATTTTCCAGCAGTTTTCATGAAAAATAGTAAAAAATTGGTTTCAGTGTTCTGATCTTTTATGAAAAATTGACTAAAATTTATCTATCATCCTCTAAGATCATAGAAAAAACACAAATTAGTGTCCCAGGCATTAAATTACATAAAAATCGAGTTTTAATATTATTCAAAGTCTATAAATCGCGCTGCAATTGTTAAAATTTCAAACTGTTTATCATCCTTTGATTAATTATTATTAATTGCTGTTTCATAATTGGTTAAAATAGATATCGCTTGCACGAACAAAAATTCTGCTAAAATTGAATGTTTCATCTATTAAAAATAACATCAATTTTAATTATCAACATCATTACTGTTGCTTTTATAAAAAAAATAACTAACATTTGACACTAGTTACGACAACTTTATCTCTATCGAAATTAGCAACGCTGAAATGAAATTCATCCATTCCGTTGCATGCAGCACCGAAAACTCCATTTTTGTTTATAGCAACGACACCGCCAAAGAATGTTGGATACTTATGCGTGATTCGTTTGATTGCTTCTAATGCTGCCTCGTCCGGCGAGGCACCACGGCGCATTTCTTCGACGGCAACAAAACTCGGCAAAAATCGCATCATTACATCGCCATCGCCTGTAGCGGCTGCACCTCCAACATCATTATCGGCATAGGCACCTGCTCCCGGAATTGGCGAATCTCCAATTCTTCTAAATAATCAATAAATAATTATTTATTAATCGTATAATATAGATATAGACAGACTAACCCAGGAATTTTATATTTTAAGCCATTTGTTGAGGTTCCAGCAGCGATGTTGTTATTGGCATCAATAATCACCATTCCAATAGTGTCGTGATTTTTTTTACTGATACGATTAGATATACGTTGACTGTAGGGACCGTAGGTGTATGCAGTAGGTGAATATGGTCCGCATGTTTTTGTATTGTCGGGTTGAACTCTCTGTAACAACAAAGAAATAATTTTTATTTAACACATTCGATACCACCCCGCACATATTAGAATTGTATTTATCAACAGATATTGGATTGACTATTAGTAAAACAACACAATAAACATTAAGAACTCCAAAGCTGGAGTATGATTGAGCACATTTTTAACTGCTCATTCTACTTTTAGTCCTCTAATAGCTCCACAATGTGAGTACCCTTAGACTTGAGTCTATGGTCTTTTCTACCACATTAAAAACTCATATTTGAGACGATGATAGTATTAAACACTTGTTCATAAGATGCTGTAACCAGCACTAATGGTGACAATTGGTCTTAGGTACTAACTTGTTGTTTGAATTGAATTATTAGAATTACTTTTGAGTAAAACTATCAAAAATATATTTTTAATCTGTGGAAAACGCTTCCATTTTAGATGGTGGTAACGAATGTGTTAATAATTTAAAATTTAATTTTCTTTACCATCCAATAATTCGGTTGACAACTCTGCTTCTGCCAGTTCTTCCACATATCTTTACTCTTTGATGTACTCAACGGTTCCACCTTAAATCCCATTTTCCGAGCGAAGTCTGTAGCTTGATCGCCAACCAGCATTGAATGTGTGGTGTGTTGCAATACAAATTTCGCGACACCAATTGCGTTTTTCACATTTCGCAAAGCACCAACCGCTCCCATATCCATTGTGGCACTTAAATAATACTTTTAGTTGTTGATTAAGCCATTAACATATTAATTACCCATCGAATATTAAGGCGTCTAATGTTGTTTCACCATTCTCATCTGGGCTACCTCCATAACCGACAGTTCCATCGCATTGTAGTGTTTGGCATGTGGCACATCCAACGACTACACCATCAATTGCAGTGTAGTTTCTTTTGATGGCATACCATGCTTAATTTTTAACATCATACAATAAATAAATAACAATAAAAATTATATATGCAATATTTACCTGCTTCTGTCGCTTCTGTAAATGCCCATGTATTAATTACGACTGGAATGTTTTGAGTTTTTATATTATCAATTGTTAATAAGCACACAAGCACAAATAGTTTAAACATTTTTACGGTTGCGTATTGGTTTCCAACTATTGATATCTGGAGTAAGTTTTTAAAGTTGCCTAGATTGTGTATATTTAGCAGCCTAACTATAATTTATTTTCTTCTAATCAGTATACAATTGGTACATTCCTCACATTCAATGATTAATTCTTCATTACCATCAGCACTAAGATCATTTTTGTCTATAATAAAATCGACACCGCATCGACATAGATATTTAGCAACTAATTCCCCATTAAATTCTAGATCACTTTCGTTTACTTCAGCATAAATTAGATGTTGTTCGTTTATATTATCTTGCATTAGACTAGCATCATACTCTTTACGTAATTTATCATCTCTCAACACTTTCCATGCCTCATCGATGCGAACGAATTCATTTCTCGTATCATCAGCTGTTTGTTTATCAGGATGCACTAATTTCACTAGTTTTCTATAACTGTTTTTTAATTCTTCGTACGTTGCACTTGGCGACGATTCTAATATCTCATAATAATTCATTAGAATTGTGAATTTCGTTCGTAAACACGCGATAGTAATTAAAATTGTGATTCGATGGTTTTGAGGTTATGTTGACGATTTGCCACATTCACAAATCGAAATGGATCCGGAACGAAATTCTGTGCTGAAAATTCTATTTCCAGATGGATATCCACGTAAATATTTTAAGATTAAATACTAAGCACATTAATAACTATTTGCAATTATAGAAAACTGGGATTTTTCCGTGCAGTTTAATGAATATTTAACCAAAGTTGGAGAATTCACCAGCGAGGATTTGCTGAAAGAATTGCCAAAAATTCAAGAGGAGAATGCATCAATATTTGAACATACGCAGGAATTGACAGTCAGCAACTACAAGACGTTTATAGAGACTGCTGATTGCACAAGGAATTCATTTAATGGCTTCAACGACGTGGAGCATAAATTAGATAATCTACTGGGAAATATACCTAAATTTGAATCAAAATGTGTTAAATTCATTGAGGAAAGCAACAATGTTAATCATCTGCGTAAATTAAATTCGATAGCATTGGTGCGAAACGCACAATTACTAGAAATTCTCGAACTGCCACAGCTGATGGAGAATTTCATTAAAGACAATGCGTACGAGGAGGCATTGGAATTGGCAAATTATGTTAAGAAATTATCCAACAAACAGCCTGATATAATAATATTCAAAGTAAATATTTATTGACTTATAGTTTTAATCAATATTATAACACCCTGTTTCCAGAATATTGTTGCAGAAGTGGATAAACTATGGAATGTTATGCTAAATAAGCTACTGCAACAACTTGCTACAGATATACAGCTACCGAAATGTTTACAAATTGTCGGACATTTAAGACGCATGAATGTTTTTAATGAAACAGAGTTGCGATTAAAATTTTTATTGGCACGAAACTCGTGGCTCACGAATAATTTAAAAGCAATTCCAAAAAATGATGGTAATAATTACTATATAAAATTTGATTATTATTATTACTAATTAATTACATTTTCAGCCAATTACCATTTAAGTAAAACCATTGAATTGACACGAATCAATTTATTTAGTATCATCACACAATATCGTGCTATTTTTAACGATGACGTCCATTCGCCCCTCGCGATAGCTAAAGATAAAAACGTCAATAATAATTGTATTTTCTACGGCTGGCTGAAGGAGAAGATTAGCGAATTTTTGGTGACGTTGGAGGAAGATTTAGGGCGTGAAATATCATCGCTCGATACGATTCTAGGCCAGTGCATGTACTTTGGCCTATCGTTCAGCAAAGTGGGGTGTGATTTTCGCATATTAATCATGCCATTGTTCCTTACAGCCATATTGAATCATTTCAATAAGGACGTCGCATCAGCCACGCGCAATTTCCTTGAAAATATGGAAAAGTTTACGCTTATTAAGAAGAATCACGCCAAAGTCCCGTGGAAAAATCGTGGCGGTAGTGGTAATGATTCGATGCAACCGCCGGATAGTTTATTAGAATTCTATCCGTTCGCCGAGTATATGAATAAAATTTTAACAAGCTTTAATTCGCTACGACTGTGCGCCCCGATTGCCATACTAAATGAAATTGTTAAAGCGCTGGAAGAGTCGCTCGTGGTGGTTGCATCGAGCATTTGCACTCTGTACGCGCAAGAACACCAAGCGTTCTCATCCAATGCGAACGAATCGTTTATCCGATTATGCATGTGTTTCATTGACGACTTGGTGCCTTATCTACAAAAAGCGATTCACATTATTTATCCAACGAATGTGGTTGCACAACATTTGGGTGTAAATTTACAACTGCTCCAAGATAAACAAATTACCTATTTCGATCGTAATAAAATCATTAAAGATGTTAAAGTATTATTACCTAATAATCAAATAAATTCTTAATAATTTACTGTACAGTTCAATTGATTTGTAAATATTTGATATTATTTAGTGCTAACAAACTTATAAGCAATAAATATTTTAATAATTACGTAACTCGAAAGATTAGCTGCTCATTTTTTGCTATGTGATATATGTGATACAGACAGATACACCATATCTCTGCAACAATTTTAGGTAACATATAATATTACATAACAGGTGAGCATTGAACCTGTTTGTTAAGGCTGTATATTCATATCGATTTCGCTAAAAACTGCATTTACACATAATAAATATGTTTTACGCTTTTTATAAAATGTCTAGTCGCGCAAGCCTCAAATTGAACACAAGTCATCTGATTAAAGTTTTCAAATTATTAATTTGTCTATTTTATGGCGTTCCATTTGAGATTAGCACGACTGTACTGTTTTTAATTAACACAGCGATTTCCAACTAATCGTTACGCTGGGAACGCCCCCAATGTCTCCAATTTTCTGTATTGAAATTCATTTAATAAAAAAATATATGAATCATATTAAAAACATTGCTTCATAGAATATTGTCGACGATAAGTTTAGAAAACATTTTCTATAGCAGGTGTGGTGGCAAACCTAAATTTTGATGGCACGAATAAAAATCAGACAAAATTACAAAGTTTTTTACTGCAGGCTACTAAAAGTCTGCACAAAATTTCGCAAAGCTCGAGTTGGTCTTATATAATAAGATAAAGGGAAACAAAATAATATTTTGAACTATTTTCCTATTTTTTATTTACTTATAATGAAATCAATCCGCATCTATTAAACCACACTTGTCTATGTGAAAAAGAAGACCCTTTTCCAAAATCCGTGTTATAACTTTTTCGTTGGAAATAAATAAATAGGAGTGATGCAAATTTTATCTTTAAATACTAATTTAAAATATTATATTAATATTATAGAAAAAAGGGTTTTTAAATATATGTAGCAGCCAATTAATAACAGCGTAGTAACTTGAATGATATTGAGGAATATGAAAATCAACGCGTGTTTCAAGTGGCATATAAAAGTTTGGCGCCGCTTATGTATATCTGGCGCAGTGTTCTTCAAACTGCGTTTCGAGGAACCTAAATCTTTTGTGAACTATTATAAAGAACTTAACTGCAATAAAGCATGAAATGGAACTACAAATAACACAATGGAAGATAAATTTTTGAACTTTATGGAATAAGACAAAGGATTTCAGCCTATATGTCCTATAGTTTTATTTTCTTGGAATGGAGCAAGGCTCACCGAAACAAATATTATAGTTCTAAAGGTCCGACGAATCAACAAAGTTTGAATAAATGTAAAAGCAGATGCGTACGAAAACTGTAGACACAGCCTTAATAAAAATTTCAAGTCCTAATGCACACTATCGTAAATAAATACTGTGCATTATTTCGTAGCATTTATGTACTTTAAAATCTATTCTTGTGGTGTTCTTTGAGCATTATTACTTCGCAATGATGTAGTGACGACGATTGACGTCGTTGTGCGAACGCTGCATGAAGATTCACGCTTCTTAAACATGTGCATCGCTTGATACAGTCTGAAAGCCATGACATTAAATTTAGAGGAAAAAATACATGATGTTGGGATTAGTACCGCAAGCTATCTCGGGATCTTTGCGCCCAATCGCGACTAGAATGTCGCCGTTCCGATCCGATACTGCGATGCGTCTGCCACGTATTAACGTGATGCAAAACCGTATTCTTAACTTCTGTATTTAGAAAGCAGTAGAAGAGAGCGACGCTAAAACCCTAATAAAAAAAATCAATCAAACATATTATCTGATCAGCATTTATCAGTTGCTTTAAACAAATATGTACACATCGAAAAATACATACTTGTGTTGATATTAAAACGGCACGTAAACACTCATAAATATTTTTTGTGACACCTCCTTCGTTCGGTCCAATTAGTACAAATATGTACGTGATTCCTAGAAGTGGAATAAGGATAAGTAGTGCCTTGGCTGCCTTGCGATATTGCAATGTTTCGGCGTTATTACTATTTGCTGATCGCAATTTCATAACAAGCACCTGCAAATATTTTATTAATGAATTATCACGACGTTATGGATTTTTTCGCCGATAGCAAACAAGTACATACCCACATTATAATTATAAGGAATATTGCGTTAATAAAGAGAACGAAAATGGTTGGTATTTGATAGATCCAGTCCATTGCATCCGATTTCCATGGGCAAAAATGCAGATAGATTAAAAACTGTAAAAGAAATTCAGAAATAGTATTTTCACATTAAAATAGTCCCCAAAAATAATTGTGAAAATTTACGGTTTTAAATAGTTTATTCCTATGCAAGCAAATCAAATACCTATAATCACATCAATATTAAAACCAAAAACTTTGCAAATATAAATAAAAAGTAGATTTCTTTCCACACAAATTTTATAGTCAGTTCTATATACAGTGTAAGTTATATTTTAAAAATTTGCTTAATTAGATGTGTGTTTTAAAGTAATTAAAAACCCCCCCAGGTGATGAAGCGTGACGCTCAACTGCAAATTTAAATTTGTATAGAAGGAAGTTGCTACCATTATGATAATGCTTCAACTAATTACCTATATAATAGTAACAGCAGTTCATTTTTCTAAAAATATTTAGCTTACTTTTTCTAAATCAATTAAGTTCGAATAGTGTTTATCCCTATCTTCAGGTATTATATGCACCCAACTCTTTTTTATAAGGTAGCCATATTCCCAAGAAAATCGTGTGAAGAAAATCCGTGTGGAAAATTCAAGCAATATATGATAAAATTAGGGATACATTCCACAAAGCCAAAACCCATTACATTTTCATTGCAAAAAAATTATAAAATAATATAAGTGTTGCATACAGTTACCTTTCAACTAATAAAAATAAAGGTAATAGGCATGTGAAAAAGTTTATAAAAACATATATCTCGATCAAAATTGTTATAATTATCACAAATTTCAAAAACACATTTTATCTTAATTGAAATTGAGTACTAACTTCATATTTTTCCCAGTGTTATCATATTATCTTTTGTCTTCATTTTTTTATATATTAACTAATCAATGAAACAACAATTTTTAGAAAAAAGCTAATATTATTGACCATATTATTTAAAATTCATGCAAAAATAAACCGTCTAAAAAAGAGTTGGGTGTATATAAGTAAGTACATAAGTTAAGAAAAAATACAGAGTTTATTGGACCGTTCTTGATAAAGAGCAATGCCAAATATTTTTATTGCTCAAATATTAATAAAAAAGCAGTAAACATATGATCGCAAGTTAAGATTTTTAGTATAATAATATAAAAATCTAATAATGTTGTTGAATAATATCTATTTTAAAATGCAATATTATTATTTAAAAACGTGGTTTGTGGTTTTTCTTTCTTTCAATGCACAATTAGTTCTCGATATTTTTAGTTTAGGAAACTAGTCGCCGTATTGATTATTGTAATTGAAAACATTCTGCACACACATATAATTTACATAGAACATCTAATCTATCATTTATAAATTAAATATGTACGAATTTGTTTACAAATTGTCAATGTAACATTTTACTGCATTTATATAAATACGAAAGATGACTAATCGAGTCAATGCAAATAGAACATATGAGGTAATATCAAACAGACAAGAGTATACTTACAACGGGATCTTCATAATATAAGGCAATGCCTTTGAATATTCCCCAAAATACTATAATTATCGATGGTACACCTAAATAACAATAATCAACAATTAATATATTTATTAGAAGTAATGTTTTTGATGAAATACAAACCCCAGCCAACAAACAAACAAATTGGTAATTTGAATTTGTTGCCTTTAAACGTTTTCACAACCAATATATACAAATATAATCCTATAACAGTAAAATAGTATAAATAAATTTTTGAAATCATAATATCTACTAATTACCTTCAATGAACATCCAAAAGAAATTTGTTAAATGAAAATAATGCAATAAAATGAGCAGCACAATACATATCGCTGAATTTGTCAGCAGAAATACCTAAAACCAATAAATAAAAATTGTTGATAAAACAATTTATTAATTAAATAACTAATAAAACACTTTGATCAGTCATTATGATAATAAGTTTACTATCGTTTATATTTGATTAAAATGCATCATCAGTTTTTGCCATAAAGCGGCTTGCAAAAAATTGTAATTCTCTCTAATGGGACAAATATAAGTTAAAAAATGTCAAAATCTAACCAGATACAAACTTTTTCTATACATTTTGTGATACTTAACATAATTATTAATTAATGGTCCTCAAAAATACAAATAACTTATAAGGTATTCAAATGTAAACAGGATTTACAACATGCTCGTAAATATACAAGGATTTTACTTATTTTTGTAACAAATTTTCAATTTTGAATTTTAGTTATCAGAAGGCTAAAATTTCCAAGAAAATCGTTAGAGAAACGAACCCAAGCTTATTGTATTTACGAGAGTATTTTTCTCATTAGAGCGATTATTTATTCCTGCCTGAATAGGCATGCTGATTAAGCCTATATCACCTTTATAAAATGAACAAATTAAATAATAACATCGTAAAGTTTAGAGAAAAAGGTTATACCTGGTTACATTTTGAATAATACTTGACACAAAGCGGAGAAAAACTTCTACGAATTGCCTTATGCCAAGAACTTGAAGTTTAAGTAGACGAAATATTTACAATTGTGAAGCAATAACGTATTTTATTAAGATATTATAAATTTCATGTGAATTTAAATTATCATCATTTTTCATGTAAATATCATTCTCACACACTCACCTGTAATATAAACGTAAAGATCCAAATAAAATCAACTAAAATGTAGCTCAACATTAAATTCATGTGAATGTTGTTGCGTAAACATCGCAAATCCCTAAAAATGCCTCCGATTAGAATTAATACCAAAACAGAACATAATATTGTTTATTATTCATAGAATGCGAAAAACAACAACCGTTTCTCTGAATTCATTTGTTGTCTTTTAGAAGTTTATCGATGAAACAAAAAACGGCATTTACTCATAAATGCATACATTTCTTTGGTAAATATTTTGTCGCATGAAATTACAAATCAGCAAAATAATTTACTTGTTTTGTGATTTATCAAATTAATTGTTTAGCTTAGTGTGCGTGTGAATGCGAGTGTAGTAAGAACACAGTTCATTAGTGATTGTAACGTTGTTAACGTGTACGAAATGCGTTTTTAATGAGTATATCCTAATTAAATGTGAGTGAATATTAAATTTTAAGAATTCGATAAATCCTCATCGATGATATATACCTATCAGCTGTCATTTTAATAAGAAGAAAAAAAAGTGTTTTATCGCGCAATTATTTTTAAACAAATATTTGTGAAGCACATTACCAAATATTAACAACAAACTTTAAATAAAAAATACCTCCTATATAGATTGAATTTTATCAAATCGCTGAACTATTGGATGTTGATAGCATTGATTAAATATGGGATTGTCTTTAAACGTTTATAAATTGAACGACGATCAAAACCCGATCATCACTTCTTACGAGTTATTTGAGTTAGTGAAAACCTATTTGGAAGGTGGAAGGTTAGATCTTTGACAATATATCAAATTGATTTAATACTTTTAAAGATTGCCAGATCTAACTCTTCCATGTTTCAAACGTTTTGTTAACATCCATCATCTACTATTTACACAAGATAAAAATTTCCGTATGTAAGTATTTCAAATTCAACAACGTTCGATACTTGAATAGAGTTTTAGAGAGTGAGTGGAGAAGTGGTCTCTTTACTGTACATTTAACTAGTGAGATTCAACTCCTCCAACTCATTGTTTAAATCAATTAGCAACAACATACTTATAGCGCGAAAAGATGTAGACGGCGATTCCCAGCGCCAGCAAACTTATGCTGTAGCCAAACACATAGATGCTAGTTGTTAGTTCAATCGTATGATGCTCCTCTTTGAACGACAATTCTTGGCAATGCGTGTAATCGCTGTACACCTCCCAGGTGCCGTTTTCCAGGCATTGACGTGTCGCATTCTCTACAAACATAGAAAAAACTAGGTGTGAACTTGAAGGTAATTTAAGGAATCGCTAGACTATGTATATACACTTATCTTTCCAAGTTACATATTTGCTCATTTTTTAAAACGTTATGTCAATATAGAAATATGACTAAATTACAATTTTAGACGAAATTCTAGATGATTTCATTCAATTAGAGCATGACTTAGAGGTGTACACAAGGGATATTGTAAGCAGAATTTTGTTATCGGTTGTGAAATGATTTATCTATCAATATAACTACCTTAAATAAATATACTTAAAATGATCAATATTATGTCATATTTGCGAGTCCAACATTCAAATTGTAAATATTTTAACGCCAAAGTTAACTTCAAGTCAAATCGCTCTGGTTATATTTTAATTAATTCATCATGTCTGCTTTAATAATTTATCGGTAATACTATTATTAGTAATTTAATACCTTTTTAGATTGATTGCATATTTATACACAGATTTTTTAAGTTTAAGTACTTTAAGTCAAATCATTCATATTAGATTTCAATTAATTCATCGTCTTTATTACGTTCTTAGATGCATTCATGCATTCTAAGATTTCTTAAATCAATTAATATTCAAATTGTAAATATGTAAAACCAAATAATTCTTACGATATTTAATTTACCGCGTTGCTAATACTACTCTACAATGCTGGTTGTATTTTTTTAAACCGCAATTTTTTTTATTAAAGTCAAATCATTCGTATTAGAATTCAATCAATTCATGTCTGGTTTAATTTTTCTGTATTATATTGCGTATTCGTTACGATTTTTATTCTTGATTTTGTACATCTATGTATTATATTGTAAGATTTTTTTATTAAATTGACATTGAAATTGTGAATATCTCAAAACCAAATAATTCCTACCATACTCAATTGACACGACTCTACAATCATCTATTAGTAGCACAGAGCTTTTTCTAGATTTCATTTTTATTCTTTATTTACTTATCGCACATGTATAATATGTTTACTGTATTAAAAAGTTTTTCATAAATTAACATCAAAATTTTAATTATTTCAAATTGGACATTTTTGTTAAATTATTAATTTATTAATTCTTTTTACATCAATGTACTGCTTTATAAACAATCTAATAAATATAAATAGTGTAAAGCTAAATCTAACATTAAATGAAATTATTTATATTGGATTTTGATCAATTCCATGTTCGATTTAATAGTTAATAATTAATTCTATTTTTAGCAGCTTATTACACTTTGAGACTGCATATTAATACAAAGATTTATTTATTTTTTGTATATTCATGTATTGTACGTAATATTTAGTAAATTTAAATAGAAATTATAAATATTTTAAAGGCAAGTGATATTTATTGGAATATTAATATATTAATAAAATTAATCGTTATACCTATTTTTAGTCATTTACTTTTAGATTCCCTATTTATACATAGATTTTTCATTCTGTAAATTTTGTACATATATTTTAATAAACCAACATTAAAATTATACATACAGTCAAAAACGAACAACTCTTTAGCCGAATGGATCGTAAGACGAGCATCTGTTGGAACTCGTAAGACGAAGAATGTATCATAGGATAGATACTTTTTATAGGTTGTTATATGCAAGACTTAGGCCTTCAGCGTTTTTCACTATTATGTGATATATTAATTTTTGGGTAGGTATGTTTTAGAAAATTTAATAATTATTTAATCACTTCTACTATTTTTAATCAAAAATTAAATTAAATACTCTCTCATGTTAACCATGAACACTACCATGCTTAGATTATCCGACTGAAACATTCTTTTTGCTCCTCGGAAACATATTCGATCGAAATATTTTTATTCAAAAACGGCTTTTTCATCACCTTCTCCATTTCATCATCATCCGGGGAAAACTTACATATCCTTGTAAAGTTTGATTTTGCCGGTTTCTCATCGCAGTATTCCAACACACATATAAATTTTTTGTATTGTTGAACGGATTATTTCTATTTACATACATTCTTATAGGAACAAATGATTCGCAATACGAAGTGTTTTTGGACTGGATTAACTTCACCTTAAGGGGTCTGACTATATTTTAAATCCAAAGCAACTTCGTATTTACTACTCCTATATTTTAATTGCAATTTAATTTTCATAAAACAATTTGATTCAACAATTAATCGTTAATTCTTTTGTATATCTATGTATTATGTAATTTTGAATAAATATTAGTTTCTTACGTGTTGTGTCGTATTTAATCCCATTGAACTGGTCAAAGCATGGCAATGTGGCCACTTCGCCGGGCGGTGTATGCGGCCAGCAAAGCAACGAGTCAAAATCACTATGACATCCAACTTTGTCCAAATCTTCAACTTTCACAACGCACTCGAGCCTCTTAGCACCACCTCGCTGGCCCATTGTCACGCACTATATAAATAGAAAAATATTATCATCCCCCATTCTGTGGGAGCATGGGAGCATGAACTAGAAAATTTTTATATAAAATTAATAACGCCCCGATGAGCGTCGTTTTATTGAATCTTTGCAGGTTAATCAGGTTACAGTACATCGTGTTTTAGAAATGTATTTTCAGTGCATTTGCTTCCTCAACTTGCTCTTCGAGGCTGCGAATCGGCGTCTGTGAATTTTCGCGATCGTGCCTTGCTAATTCATTGTAGATGTCATCATTATGAGCGAAATCGTTTGCCTTGCGTGGCAGTACATGACAATGCACATGCTAAAAATACAAATCATCATTATTATTTTTTTAATTATTATGCACTGAGTGACTAACTGGAATTGTTTGCCCAGCGTCTCTACCATCTTGTATACAAATTGTGCTGGAATTTACATTTAAATGTCGTTCAAGCGCTTTTTGCACTTTAATTACAGTTTGAAAGAAATCAGAAGCTTCTTCGTGTGACAAATCTGGAAGACGACGGGCGACACGCTTAGTTGTTACCAAAACATCTGCAAATATAATTCGTATTACAATATAATGTTCATATTAATACAGAGCCGTTCAAACAGTCTGCATTTTTTTGTATAACATCTTTAAGTAAGCTTAATCATTGTTATATTGGCATTATGTGGAGAATTTTTAACTCATGCTCATAAAACTTGGCGAATATATTGTTAAGGTTTTTTATATCACGTGTTGAATTTAAGATGGGCATAAATTCAATTACATATGAACAAAGTTATGTAAATGGAATTACCCACGCTAACTGCTCTTGGTGAAACATCTTTGTTAATATTATAGAATCAATAAAAAATGCTTGGTATGGTCACAAAGAATGACTTTAACAGTCAAAATATATCAACTTACAATAAATTTTGAGACCATATCAAACGTTTATATTCTATTCTATTAACAAAGTTATGTACATATTTAATAAATGCAATAACTTTTTGAACGACCTGATATATAATAAATTTCTTACGCCCAGGGACGACACATCGAATGTTAGTAAACGCATAACAGTGCTTTGATGAATAAAAGACAGTGCTGGGTGGTACTGTGATGTGAGCAAATTTATATACATCCGAGCAAGCGCTAGAAACTGCAGGGATTTGGAGTGTTTCATACATATCATCGCGTTTGTGTTGGAATAAAGGCATTTCACGTCGGATTTTGTTTAAATACTCCAAATCAATCTTGGCATAGGCCACGCACTGATCGCTTGCCACGTTCCCGTCGTACGCTTTACATTGTGCTAATATCTTTCCCCAAGGATCAATGATCTAAAACGGATAGAAATAAATTGAATTGTTAATTGAATATTAGGGTAATCCCAAAACCAAGATCTCTTCTAATTTTATGCACAAAAAACAACTAGATTTTAAAACAATAATAACATTTTAAAAATAAACTAATCGTTTACAAATTTTTATAGATTGAGTTACATTTTTTTGAAAATGAGAGAGCTATTTCCTTTCATATTGTTTTAGAGGAATGTATAGTAAATTCCGCTGTTTATTAGATATACTTTTCTCAGCTTCCATGAATATCTCTTGCTTCTTTTAGAAATTTCTTTTCTACTAATGCGATACAAAAACGCAATTTCAATTTTTAAGGTGACCAGATGCAGTATTTTTGGCACTATAGACTTCTTTGAAATGATCTGTACTATTCAACTTGTAGTACATAACAAATGTACGTAACAAAAATTACCACTCCAAATACAAAAATGCACTTATCGAAGTAAGATTTTGCATCAAAATTGAAATTAGTTAACCTTTAAAGTTTAGATTCATGTATGTCATTGTAGAGATTGCTTTTGGAATTACTCTCCTAAGTATCTTGAAATTACCAAGGACTGTCCATATGATGTGCGCTTTTCGTTATGTACACCATACTGAGCTGCCGCGATGACATAACATTGATTTGTTATGGCTTTGGAACGCAGTAACGTTTCCCAATGCGCTTCTCCCGTTTTTGTTGTAAATGCTGATGGATACGTTAAAATTTCAGCGCCTTTATTGCGCAATATCGTACTCAACTCGGGAAAACGTAGATCATAACACTAATCATCAAGTTAAGGCGTTTTTAAATCAAACTTAATTCGTTTTACGGTACTGTTTCGCATGATGCAAGGCACGTGTAAACTAAACTCGAAGCGAAACCATTCTAAACGTGAAATCTCTTACACACTTGCTATAGAAATAGAAAAATAGAAAATAGAAAAAATTATTAGCAAGAATGCACGTGTGTAAGAGGCTGCACGTTTCGCTGCGTGTTAATTTTACATGTGTCTTGTATCATGCGAAACAGTACCCGTTTTACTTAACAAGGATACAATTGATAATCCTAGCTTTCCAATTGGAGTATCAATCGGCTGTACGATTTCCTCCCCACGACGCACCAAACTCGATTCCCGTAAATTTATATTTCTCTCCGGCAATGATATATCAAACAGGTGTAGTTTTCTATAAATCGATGCTATTTCGCCTTGATCATTTATCACAACATGGCTATTGTAAATTTTCGGCTGGAATGTAGTCGTTTATTATTAGGAATTAACTCGTTCGTTAGAAATATACTTCATTATGGCTTTCAACTTTCTCATGAAAGCCACCAATTGATAGCCAAATTGCGTGTTGCTTAGCCAGTGATTTATATTCACTCATCAGATTGCCTTCCAACGTTTCTGATAGACTAACTGTTTCTTTTGAGTCCTTCCCAACGTAATCAGATGCTTCTGGAAAGAATATCATCTAAAAATACGTGTAAATCAACTATGATAAACTACAAATAATACTTTTGCGGAATTTCCAGCAGCTTGCATGAATAATTTCTTCACCACATTTAAGTTTTCATTCTTATCGTTCGTTGCAGTTAACTGGCATACAGCTACCGTAGTCATTTTGTTAAAAAAACCAATATTTTTAAATGCAAATTTAGATTTTATAAAAAAAGGTCTAAATCTTAGTTTCGGGAACATAGGTTGCGCGATCGTGATAAATTAGCGAGACACTAAAACTTCATGTATTAATGAGTTGGTAAATATTAAAACATTGAAAATTTTTGAGTAAATAAATTATTTATCAAACCAAATAGAACTGAGGTTATGTTGTTTTCACTTTAACTTTGGTTTGACATTTTCAACAATTTATTTTAAATTTTGCGCCATCAATGCCGCCAACAAAAATTGTGGAAGTTTCTAAATGTCACCAAATCATCCTTGTTTATTATTGTTATTATTATTATCTTAGTAGACAAAAGTTTAGGTTATAAACATGAGAAATGGATAGAGAACAATTATTGAATACCTATATTGCAAATGTGGAACAAATTCGAGCGAACGCGAAAAGACTAAGTCTAACCGACAATGATATTGAGAAAATTTTTACAGCGAGCTTTAACTATTTAAAGTACAAGAATTTGAAACCGAAACCAAAACCGACGTGTTACAAAACTGCTTTAAAAATTATCGCAACTTCGCTGTTTGTAATTACATTAATATGTATCCTATTGTACGTCCATCAGCCGACATCGAGCATTGTACTTCGCAACGTGCAGGGATTGATTTATCCNTTGTTATTGAATACAAACTAATTGTATTATTTTTATAGGATATTACGATGAAACTTGCTTGGTGGAAAATCCGTTGTTTTTTGTTAATAACATGGAATGCTGGCCGTGCGAGAATGTTTACTCTGTGATGAATATAACAGATTTAAATAATTCGCTACGGGAATCTGGGACTCCATACATTATAAAAGTAATCAATATTTATCTATTTAACTCCTTACAGCATCACTCACTTCACTACATGTTATTAATTAGGCATGTGGAACATCAAAAACATTTAACACATTTGCTACCACCATGCAAATCGGGAACGTCTCTCTCTCATAGATCGATGATATATTTTAAAAAAGTTTTAGCCAAAACTTAAAATTTCATTTAAACAAATAGCCAGAACCTGAGACTCACAAGTGTTAAATGTTGTAGTTTCTTATAGGCCGATATTTAATACCAATGAGAAATTATAAAATGAATATACCGACTAGGCCTACATCATTTTTCCAAATATGAGTCGTTGGTTTGTTAGAAAAAAACAAGTTTCTCAAATATGGGGCGAGTGGTAGCTAACGTGTTAAAATATTCTTGTGTAAACATATTCTGAAAAAACGCAAATAAGTTCAAACTGTCCCAAATATTACATAAGTACTTTAACGCGCAACACCGATGGTAGATTATTAGAGCAGTGTTATTTATTAGACAACAGTAAAAGATAAGAATTAACCCTTCCTTTGATACGCTTTTACTTGAACTCTTTAATATTTCATTATTTTGCAAACAAATAAAATTTCACAAAAATAAACGCACGTTAACTTTGCTGAATGATAAGCAATTACACCCTTTACTTCTTTTGCGTTTTACATGAAAAGCCTAAAATTCTACGAGGCATCGATGAGGGTGTGCTAAAGGTAGAGCATAATGCAGTAATAGGACACATATATTTTCAAAAATTCACTGGGTTTGTCATTTATTAACGTTTTAATATTATGTTTTGTTTCAGCACAATGTACAGCCGGTACATTTCGATGATTTACTGAATTTGTACGAAGAGCATCGTAATGTATTTAATGTGAATGCAAACGTTATAAAATCGACGAACTCCAGTATTAATAACGTACAAGATTTAGTCAAATTTGTGCCGCAAAAGTCTTCCAGTACGCATTTAAGTTGGAGGATAAATCGTATGCTTCCCGCTCGAATTCTGCGCAAATTGTTTCCAAAGCCAATGATTATGTCAGAGTGGTCTGGGCAAAGTATCGAGCGCTTTGTGCTCATCGATGAACCACTCGCCGTTCCATATACACTCCCAAGCTTTGAATGCAGCAACGTGTTCTTGATCCAATCGTCCGGTGAGCGTCTGATTGTATTGAAGCCAACGCAAGAGTGTCAACAGAAGTGTAAAGCGATATCCGTCGTACTGAAAGAATCCTATTTACGTAATTGATTTGTTACTTTAGTAGGATTTGGCAGAAATAGCTTTTACATAAATTACTACTTTAGATAAATTCAAAAATTCTATATAGAAGAAAATAACATTTGTTATTAATAATTCCCATGATTTTGTTAGAAGGTTTTGAAGTGTAAACTTTTCAAAAATAATTAGTTTGTAATTCCAACGCAAAGGGTGTAGACGTCTAAATTGAGAGCACCTGAAAAAAATACAAAAAGCTACAAATTGAATTTATATTTTGATTCAAAGGATATACTAACAGACTTGCATCGCCTCAGTCTGCAGTAATTTGAAATGTTGCAGCTATTTCTATCGCACCCTAAATTAAATTTTATTTCATTAATAATTGTTATTATTGCAGTTTCATACAATTGGTGGTATTGGAAACCAATCAGCTTCCCAGTGTTAAACTCCACAAACGCATCCATTGGATACATTAGTTCGTACTGCTAATTTAAAAGGATTTTTTATATATTTTTTATAGAAATTTTGCTTTTCTATGAAGTGAGATTTGTAGACTGAAATTAGTAGTATTATTTCTTCTAATTATTATATCCAATAATGGTAAATTAATTGCAATGAAATATAAATATTCCGCAATATAGGGTATTTTAAAATTCTCAAGTTTTATAACCTTAAACTTTTGTCTTTGTTTAGTCGATAAAATATGTAATATGTAATAATTAGAAGAATTTGCCAAATTAACCAAAGAATTTATATAAAAATTATACTAAAAGGTGTAAATCTATAAACTGCCATGTATTATTCAACTTAAATAATATTTTTATTTAAACTTTGTATTTTTGATAACGAAATAAATTAAAAATAAAACAAACAAAACAAAAAACACAGATATTGTTGATATTTTTTTTTTCTTTTTCTTTGAAAAAACTCTTATTTGCTAACATAAATTAGTGGTAAAGTTTGTTTGCTGACTACAATATGTTACAAAAATTTATCAAAGGTGAATGAATCAAACCAGTCTTTGTTCTTATATAATGTGTAGTAGTAATATATCATCTATATCATATATAATTGTGTCAAAAATTTATTATTTGGAATTCATTCAAACTTCTTTTTCAATTTCTCTTTAAAGTAGATTGGTATCAGCGATACAATGCCGAATACGATAAGCAAGCAAATTGATGGCCACGATAGCGCACTATCGCTCGCCGACATGCTGTGCAGCGTTTTGCCGGCCTGCAGTGCGATGAACGATGGCGGCGCGACGCCGATAAACGTTCCAAAGAAGAATGGCCCCAGCGGTACGCCGATCACCGGCGCTGTAAGATTTATAAACCAATTTGGAATGAATGGCGTCACACGTAAGAATATAACATAATTTAATAGATTATCACGGTGTTTATTAACTATCACGCCCCACGCTTTCGCACGCTCTGGGAAATATTTTTGGACAATTCGTCTTCCGACTAGTTGCGATACTAGGAAACATAGCGACGCGCCCAGCGCCGAGCACGTGCATACTAACGCAAGCGCTTCAAAGAACGAGAATAAGAAGCCTGATAATACTGAAAGGAATAATGATCCTGGAATTGCAAACGTTTGCAAGCTAATTCATTCATTAAGGAATTAATATTACGCTGCTGCAAGTAATTATTTGTTGATTTGAGTACATACGTTTGGT
>JARJDW010007159.1:0-21582 GCA_030264715.1 Adinopsis sp. GC000173 | reverse complement strand
AACCAATGGAGCTCTTGAACGAAGCCATCTCACGTTAGCTGATTATCTGAAACATTACATCAACGACCAAGGACAATGGGAGGACTACATTGACTTCGCTATGTTTTCTTACAACACAATAGTCCACACACCAACAAAATTCAGTCCATATGAACTAGTTTTTGGTTACAAGCCGTAATTGCCATGCAGCATCACACGAAACGTCGAATTCCACTACACGTATGACGATTATCTCAGCGAACTCAAATTAAAACTACAGCAAAGTCATCAGATCGCTCATGATCATCTAGTAAGAAGCAAAGAGATCAGCAAGCAGTATTACGACAAGAAAGAAGCGACAAGAAATTTCAAGTTGGTGGTATGGTTTATCTCAAGAAAGAAGCTATCAACCCTGGTCAAAGCAGGAAATTAACCTCGATACACTGGTCCATACGAAATCACACGCATCTCATCACGCAACAATTGTTCCATCAATGTAAACAACAAAATCATCGACGTCCACATGGATCGACTGAAACACCCAACTTAAAAAAAATGGTAAAAAAATCCTTTTTTTTTAAATAAGGAGAGGAGTGTTATGTATTATTTTCAATTATTACTAAACTTATTGACAATAATTTTACTAGTTCGTTTTAAAATTTTTATGATTCCCACGCATATATAAAAAAATATCTATATATTTTCTTAAAACATATACATATTTTTCCAATAAGGAGAGGAGTGTTATGTACCCTTCCCAAATTATGTATTTTTCTAGATTGTATTAATTACAACTTGGTATTTTTCCTAAATACTTCTAACGTTCAATACTATTTACATATTTGTTAATAATAATTTTGGGGTTTTGGAAGTGAAGTTCCCTTCACTTAGTTTTAGTATAAATAGAAGCGTTAAAACATAATACAAAAAGTTTTTTAGTTGTTGTTCGACAGATCAGTTCAATTGTTATTATTGTTATTGTTATTTGTATTATATATTTGTGTTTGTCTTCAATATATTTGTTAAACGTTTGTTGTGTCAAACTCATCAATCTCTTAATCCCTCAACCTCACAACACGCGTATATCTCTCAAAAGTAATGCCCGATTGTTTTATAACATTGTCTTATATATCATCATCTTCGAGGTGGTCTAGATAAATCAATTATTATTTATTTAAATATAGGGGAGAAAAATACATTACTTTTTATGTCCGGCATTTCACGGGTTAGACTAAATAATCACTCAACAGTCGATAAGAAAAGATGTGACCATCTTTAAATGACATGTATCGTCTGGCACATTAAATTATTGATTATGACAACTTGTTCTAAGAAAAATGTTTAGTCTCAGAATGCTACTTTTAATTTATTACCGGAAGCTTTACCCTTTTATTTATAAGTGATAATGGATTGGTCAGTAAGGGGGCGATCATAACATTATTATAACCTATTTTTAATAAATACATATTTTTTTAAGCTAATTAATTCAATATATATTTAAATTAAAATTAAAAATTTAAATTTTCAATCCTTTATTATTTAATTCTGTTCAAATTATAATTATAATCAAATAAAAATTTCTTCTATTATATTAAATATTAATTTAAAAAAATTCTCAACTTTATAAGTAATTTTTATATTAAAATTTATCATTTATTTATACATTATTTTAGAACAAAATTTTTTGGAAATTATATCAACTTTGCCAAACAAATTTAATTAATTATCTGTATAATTAATTAGCCAGATAAAAATGTCTTAATAGAGTCATTTGTATATACGAAATGGGAAAAACAATGAGAAATTGTAATTTATTTACTTGAAAGTGAATAAAAAGTGGTGGTTTGTATAATTTAATCAATTTTAACAAAAACATATCCGTATGTAAGCAAAATATTATACGATAAGCACTAAAGACTTTCACAGTGCGCTTAAACATTTTCATCTCATTTAGCAATAGGTTTTTTTATCACAATTTTTTCGTTACGCATACACTATCGGGCAATCTTGAACCAAACCAGCTACAAAAAGGACTACAAACAACAGGCATGGAAATTTTAAATCTTGCTTCTTTTTCAACATCCGGTAGTATAAACAGCAAAAGATACGATGTTTTAGCCAGCCTTCTTTTATGGTCACCCTAGCTAAACTATTCTTCTGCTTCGGAGTCGTTCGGTTCATTCGGTTAATGTCGGATTCATACGGCTATAGTCACACACAGCCTGTGTGCACGCCAAGCATCTACAGTCATCCACAGTGTTCATTGCGAAGCCGTTAAACGGCCACGCAGATCTCTAAATATGCAAACAGCATTATATTAAATATTAAGATAAAATCAAATTTAAAAAATTGGTAGACAATTGGCTGATGATAAATAGTTTTTGGTATTACTGTGCAGTTCTGGAAAGTATGCAGAAAATGCTCTATTCCAGCGGTGAAATTTATGGTAAGATTAAATATTTTGTATCACTTACTTAAACTTGGCGATAAATATATATTTATATTTTTTAGCTAAAATGGCGTCATTTGAAGCGATTTATTAGAAATACGATGGTACAAAATTGTAAGATGCTTTGCAACTACATCTGTTCTAATCGATGCGAATTTGAGGCCAGAATGCAATTAAGAAACATTTATTAGTGGAGATTGATGTAAACTAGCCTTTGTACCTTGAATGACAAAAAACTGTATTTGTAAGTACTATATATAATATTTTTTGTGAATGCTTTTTAATTTGGCTTATTTTCATTAAAACAACGACATAAAATTTTCTTAGATTTAGATTAATTTGCGATAAACAGAGGTTATTCTGCTATCAATTTTAGTTTAAAAATCTTCGTTAATATTTGTTTTTGTATAAATATATAAATTTTAGCAGGTAGAGAAAAGTAGAAAACGTAATTGATTAAACTTAATCAAAATTATACAATATAGGTAAATATAATAAAATGCTATTACTTTTTGTCCAAAATAGATATAATTTTCTACTATTTTTTTCTAAATTCATATTAGAATTCCTCTCTGATTTAAATTTAAAATGGCCAGGCTTCTTATCTAACATTCATGAATCGTTACTTGTTTTGTGCAAACATTTTAATTAATTTAAATCTACACTCTTACCACACACATCTTCCCAACGATAAGACGCGTATTGATTTCATTATGAGTAAGCGTTTACTGCTATTGAATTATATGCCATTGTAGGTGCCCTTGCACACGTTAAGACTCCGTTTAACAGGCGCGGATTGATTTCATTATGAGTAGAGGTACAGAATTTTTGTATATGCGAAATTTGGTACAAATGGAATTTGTATATTTTACCAAAACCCCGTGCCACTCAACTATCGCAGGTATAGCCTATCTACGCTAACACATATGTAATAAATGGACGGATGTAGTTATTACTGATCGAAGAACGATTCTCAACCCTTTAAGGGGTAATAAGTTTCAAACAAAAATAAGACAATTTAAACATAATACGTTGCGAATAAATGATTTTTGCAAACTTAATGTTTATTGCATATGAAGTAAAAAATCATTTATTTTAAATTAATTTAATAGGAGGTTTATAAAAGTTATTGTTGACCACCTGCGCGATATACATTTTATATATTTGAAATTATGTGTAGTATTTTAAAGCAAACTAGATGGTGTATTCTAAGGGTCCTCCTGCCGAATTCGCGCGCAATTGCGTTTACATGCATTTCTTATGACAAAATGTGCTAATCGTCATTTCCATTTTTCTACCTTATTATTTAAGATTCAAAGAAGATAATAAAGCAAATTAATAAATACTTTCGCTAAACCTCTAATATTTTAAAAAGAGACTTTTTGACACAAAATTTGGCAAGTAAAAATGAAACGTTTTTTACGTCGATTATTTTGTCACATTTCTTCACTACTTACATTGCATTTTTTTAAAATCGACGTTTAACGAAATGTATTTATAAATTAGCTTCATTTTCATTTTTAAATGAAGTCAATATCTTAAATAATAAGGTAGAAAACTGAAAATGACGATTAGTACATTTTGCCATAAAAATGCATGTAAACGCAATTGCGTGCGAAATCGGCAGCAGGACCCCTAAATACAGCTGGAAGAAACTTTAAACCGTTATTGAGTTATTCAATTAGATTTTTTTAAAGTTTATTTTATGTTTAAATAGAAAATACCAATATGTTATAGGCAATAATATATATTTATTTACCGTTTTCTAAACGCGATTTTTTTTAAATATGAAAATTTAGAAAAATTATAAAATGAAAAATCCGTACCTCTAATAATTTTATAAATCATATTAATAAATAATTTTTTTACATACTTTTATTCATACTGTGTTTTTTTCAGGTTGAAACACACCTTCCAAGATAATGAAAATCTCTTGTTCGGCAAGCAGTTTCTATGGTAATAAGACAAGTGCAGATGGTTAGATAAAATTGTTTTTGGGGGAATCTNCTTTGGGACATTAAAAGCAAATTGACGAATTACTTTTTTTGAAATTGAAACTTACTACTGTGTCCAAAAAGTAAGACAAATTTTCAGTTTCAATAGCGTACGGAAATCACACATCATTATATTTTTTCTTAGCTTGTAAGCACTGGAATTAACATTTATAACAAATTTCATGTCAAAGCATTCGCTAGTTTTTGTTTTGCGTTTAATGTTATTCGACGCTAAAATACATGCAGCGATTATGCTTCATCTCTTCTGTCGATCTATGATAATACTGTTTTACCGCAACTGATTCTCTAGATTCGTCATAAGTGACACGGTGCTAAATAAGGCAAATTCGGCAGTTGTGAAATGGTATGCTTAGAATGTTTGGTGATAAAATCATGAAGAACCAGTGAATTGTGGGAGGCAATTTTAAAATGATATTGGCAGATTCTTTCGACATACTAACAGGCCTAGAAGAGACATATTGAGAATCTTATTCATCTTTGGTCTTGATGTCGGTAAAAGGGGTGCTTGTCCGAAGCGCTCTTCGTCTTCAAAGCCTTTTCGATTTTCTTTTAATCGATCACAACACTTGCAGGCATTGTTTTCTGACAAAACATAGTCTCTGAAGATTTTTTTGTATATTCTGAACATATTCTTATTCTTCTCTAAAAAAAATTAATGCAACTTTTTTGTTCAATATTGTAATAATCGCCGCAAGCACGCTTTGAGGTGAAATTTGTAATGAATGCTTATTACAACGTTTAGAAGCTAGGAAAAATTTTTAATGGCGTGTGGTTACCTGCGCTAATTAAACTGAAATTTGATCTTACTTTTTGGACTCAGTAGTATTAAACTATCAGTGAAAGTGGTGAAGTAATTTGTCCCCAGTACGATACATGATTTTTAAAAGGGGTTTATAAGTTTCTCTATAAATCTGAAGAATGTTCACAATTACAAAAATATTGGATTAACAATTAAAGATTTGCAGTGGGGTTATCAATAAGGAAATATTAAGGGGAAATAATAGCTTTTAAAAATGTTTATAAAGTATATATTTAACTTAACGACATGAAACAAAATAATATTATACACTTGGTCGATCGTTGCACAAGCTACCTGAATCTTGAAGCGAAAAGGAAAATTGCTTATTAAGTGGAGACATATTTAATCGCTTTTCTAACGTCAGAGATATTCAACACTTATAACCATTTTAAATATTACTTTATATTGGAACTTTATAAAAGAGAAATATTTTTGCTACCAACGGCCACGCTACATGTTGCCGCGACGCCATGCATAGTTTAAAAATTCCTCCCTCAAATTAGTCGTCCCAAAATTATAAGGTATTAAAAAAATAAACCAACTTTTCAATAAATTCATATAATATTACAAAAAGTTTAAAACGCGTTTCTTCTTAACAAAAAAAAAACTATAGGACTATGTATACACAGGAAATATAAAATATAAGGAAGTTTATATTACATAAAATACTAAAAAACATATTTTGTTAACAAAAAATTAAAATGATATTTGTATAATTTGTTGAGTATAATTTGCAGTTCTTAGGCCAGTACAAATTTCTTGTGTCGTTGAATTAAACAATTTATTAAACTGGTAATGTCTATATTTATAAAAAGAAAATGAAAAAATTAAACTCGGAAATATAATATAGTAAAAATAGATGAACGTGGTAAATAATTGTCTTAGATACGTGATTCGCTTAGTAGACTTTTCACCCTCAACCTTCCCTTGTTGTCGCCAGCCCTAACGTTAAAGTTGAGGCTAGTCGCGACCATACCACTAGAGGGTGACACAAAACACACTTCACTACGTGATCGCAAAAACAGAACATACAACACAACCCAACACAAGCCCAAACATAATTGACTGGTTGTATTAGTAAAATTCTTAAACCAATAGATAAATTTACATGTAGCGATTCTAAATTATTTCCATATACGAGTATACATATACTTAAACTGTAAAGTACGTGAGTGTTTTGTGAGAGGATAAAAACGATAACATTAATGCTTAATTTTTATTAATCAATAAGGGAATCATCCAAAAATCATCTACTTTCAATAGTTATTGTACCATTTGAATTTTAGCGTTTGTATTTCAATATTTATTAAATTTCAAAATTAACAAATATGTTATTTACTAATGTGCACAATTAGATGTAAAACAAACGTTAAAATTAATAATGGTTAGAGTTGTATCGTAATAATTTGCGTGTTGTGCGCCAAATTTTCGTATTTAAATTACAAGCCAAAATAAGTTGTTAATGAGAATAATGAACAAAATAAGCAAACAAATAAGCAACATAAGCAATTAATAATTTGTTTGTAAAGTAAATTAGAACGAATGCAATCCACCTCGTATTTGAGTGGTTTTGCGGTGATAGATCACAAAGATGAGTGTCTTTTATAGAGTTCCATTAAATGTAAGTATCATAAAACATATAATAATACCACGTAATATTCGCTGACAATCATTACATCAAATTTGTATAAATTTCAAAATTAGAATAGCTATTTTTATTTTAACCAATATGTGTTCTATAGAAAGCATTTTTAAATGTTAAAGTAGTTTACAAAATTAATCCAACAGCTCTAGTAAATGTTTTTAAACATTGCACTATAAAACTCTAATTATATTAATGCATAGTTTGATGTTATTGATTTTACTGAAAGCATTATTTAGTTTCGCAGAATGCTTGAACAAAATTTTCAACCTATTAATTTATTGACTTTTGAAGCATTTTGCTAAAATTTGTTCGAATCCTTTGTGTAAAATCTTGCACTTGCAGCGTTAGAAGGGTGGTATCGATATTAATTCAAGCGATTTTTGATTGCAACTCCTTTATTAAAAAACGCATTTCGCCATTAGCATTCGTGTACGGAGGTGACTGAGTTTACAATGCGGAGTCTGCTAGAATCTACGCATACGTGCGGTTGGTGTTTGTTATCTTAAGATAAGTCAACCGTGGGAACGCGACTCGGCTCTTGAGTCCGCTAATTTAGCGCCACTAGATACGTACAGCCGAGGGTAAAGTGTCTGGATAATATAAACAAGGGAAATAATAAATTTGAAATAATATATACATGAAAAAATAAGTCCACTTAACCTAAATTGAAAATAGAAATATCAAAAAAATATAAATGTGAAGAAATATACTAGACAAGTCTTAACATTCCGTTTTCCATTAAAATTTAGGTGCTTCCCATTTCCCAACTTTTTAGTAACAAGTTTATAATTAGTTTCAATCATATTGGTAATGCCAAATATGATAAGATAAGAAGCAGTTTTGAAAATTAAAGCATTAACTAAATTATTTACCGTTAATAAATCTCTAACTATGTTTCGTCTTGTTGAGATTATATTAGTTAGGAGCATCTTACATGCAAGATTGTCTTTCACGTGCAAATTAACAACTTACTTGTGAAAATATTATTTACGAGTTGCAATTGTGCAAGTTTTAAGTTGGAGGCTTCTCATTGTTCAACCTTTTAGTAAAAAGTTAATAATTAGTTTCAATCATATTGTTAATGCCAAATATGATGCGATTCATAGTTGTTAATTTTAATTTCTTCCATGATTCACTGATCCTGTGAATAGCATCCTTGATGTTATAGTCTTTCCAAAATGTTTTAATTGAAAATTCACCGTTGGTTTCAATTATAAGTTGTCGGAAAATTCGGGGTAGGTAATATGCCTTAAAAGTGGCTATTGCACCTTGATCCCTTGGTTGGATCAGAGCTGTTGTATTTTTCGGAAGGTACTCAATTATGACATCTTCAAATAGTTCAGATAAATTAGTAGGATGCCCTGGTGCATTATCCAAAAGTAGCAAAGCCTTGTTGCTTAAATTATTCTCTAGCAAATATTTTTTCACTTCTGTACAAAAATGATTCTTGAACCAATCCTCAAAAGTAGCTTTAGTCAGCAAGCTTTCTTGTTGGATCTCCATATGACGGGCAATTGATTTTTATTTAGTCCTTTCAGAGGCCTTGGATTTTCGGACAAATATATTACAAGTGGTTTTTACCCGTGGCATTTGCACGAAGTAGCCAAGTCAATCGTTCTTTAGACACCTTGTAACCAGGAGCAGATTTTTCGGTTTTTGAAATGTAGGTGCGATCAGGCATTCGCTTCCAATAAGGCTCCGTTTCGTTTACCTTAAACACTTGTTCAGGTTTATAACCACCTCTTTCAATAATTGCCTTTCAAATGTTGGGATATTCTTTGGGTGCTGCTTCATCGACACTAGCTGCTTCACCTTTCATTTTCAAATTATGTAAATTGAATCTATTTTAAAATTTTTTAAACCATCCTCGGCTTGCTTGGAATGTGACATCTTTAACAGATTCATCGGTATCTCCATTCTTCAAATTTTCGAAAATACTCAAAGCTTTCTCCTGGATATTCATTTGACTCATTGGCATTCTCCGTTTGTTATTGTCCTCAATTCATATAATCAATAGTTTTTCCATTTTTTCCATAATCCAGTTTTTTTGGCGTGTTAATTTCGAGACAATTAAACCGTCGCTATGAGGTCCATCGCAGCCCGACACCGGTTGGTGTTGAGCTGCAGGATGCGAAGAGCTGTTGCGGCAGGTTGGTGTTTGCGTCCTGTGATGTTGTGAGAGAGGGGAAGGAGGATCCCTTATTTCTTGTTATGCTGACGTCTCGCCTCATCCGCCGACTGCCGGTTCATCCGTCGAAACACCGGGCAGTCCCACGAGCCAAATTCGTGTTTTGCGTCCCCGGGGCAGTGCTGGCATGATGGCTCGTTTGGGCACTCCTGACGGATGTGCCCGCTCTGCCCGCACTTCATGCAACCGGTCCGTGCTTCTTCGGCTTTGCACGATTTGGTCTCGTGCCCGTACTGCCAACAACGGTAGCAGTATTTTACTGCCCGCCGCTGCTCCGTGGCGGTGAGGCCGAGTCCTACCCTCATCTCTTTGGCGGCTAGTATACTTTGTTCCGCCGCCCCCGTGCACCGAACGGAGACGGTCTAGTTGCCGCTCCGGTATTTTCGTAGTTCACCCACCGAAAATTCGTTGGATGTTCCGACGACTGCGGTAAGCGCTTCCCTTACCTCCTCGATTGTGGCGGACGGCTCTATGTCCCGAATGTATATCGTCCTATTTAGGCTGATGGTTCTCTCGGAAACCTCGTCAGCCCCGAGCGCGGTTTTGAGGCGTGCGACCGTGCCCTTGCAGTCCGCGGCCGGGTTGGTCTTAACCATTATTTCACCATTTCTTGTTTGTCGGATGGAGATTATCTGTCGCTGCTCCTCATCCCTAATGATGATGGCCGCCTCTGGTGGCTTGTTTGGCGCCGGCGCGGTGCTGTTTTGGCGTTTGGTGCTCTTTGTGGATTTTTGCTTCGCGGCTTCAGGCGCGTAAATATCGGCGTCTATGTTTCCCCGACGTGCCGCCCATTCCACATATTTCCTTAGGTGGTCGTTACTGACTCCGTCCACTGTTGGCATTGCGATGTGAGCGATCTTTAGATCCTCCCTCATCGCTTCCGCCGCCTTATCCCACGCCGCGCTGATTTCCGCGATCGTTGGCTCCTTAATAACGAGCTTAACTATATTTTTGATGGTGCTCGTCCCATCCATCTTTCGCGTGCCAATCGTTGTATATCCCCAGCCCTTATCCGCTGGCACGTCCTCCCGCAATTGCGGATATCGTTCTGCGAAATATCTCCCTATGCCGCGTTCCATCTTGGCGTCTTCTGCCGTCACGATTAGTAAGATGTTCTCGCTAGCGCTGGTGGCCTGGTCCGGATTTCCGACGCATCCTTTGGTACGCTGGTAATTCTGCTGGGCCCATTTCTCTTGCAAAAGTTTTTGGAATTGTTCCAAGGTCTCCGCCTCCGATAGTTGCGCATCGATGCGCTGGGCGCGTTCCTCCTCCTCCTGCTCCCGCTCCTTCTTGGTTTTGGCTAGGCGCTCTTCCTCCCGCGCCTTAGCCACCGCGGCCACCGTGTGGGCTTTGTGATTTTTCACCATTTCGGCCCATTCGCGTTTCCTTTGCCTATCCCTCTCTTCAAGGGCCTTGATTTTTTCCTCCAGCTTTTTAAGTTGTTCGACCCCTTTCCTAGGACTTGGAGGTTTTACCAGCTGGAACTCGGCGTCCCGCGCCGCTTCTTGCAGCCTCGCCTCCATGTCAGTTTCTAGGCGTCGCCGCTGCTCCTCTCATTTTTTCTCCTCCTCCTTCTTGTCCCTGCTCAACTTTTGGATTTCTTCGCGCAGCTGCGCAATAATGCGCTCCTGGCTATTCGTTTTCGATTGGGTTTTAGGCCTGCACTTCTCAATTTCTTTTTGAACACGTCCGAGTTTAGAAATGAGAACCTCTTTGTAACCAATCGCGAATAGTTTAAATGGTAGATTTTGCAAGTTCCATTGCCTTGCAAATTTCAAAAATTTTCTCCATCTTCTATACGGTGTATTACTTCTAGTTTAGTTCCTAGCGTGACTGATTTTCGGTATTTCTTTTTATCAGTCTCCAAAGTCGATAATCGTTTCGGTGGCATTTTATCTAAACAATAATGTAATTGTAGTGTTATGCATTTTTAGTACGTCCGATAAGACATTAGCTTCTTCGAATGTTTTTCCTACTGTGGTTGAGTCTAGTAAATTTACAAGAAATTTTTCAATTTCTCCTTAATAATCTTCGATTGATTGATTACGTTTTTAAACACTAGAATTTAGTTGTAATTGCCAATGAGCTACCGATCTCTTTTCCGTGAATAATTGTTCTAAATAGTCTTTTAATTCTGCCCAATCAGAAATTTCTCTATATTTAATCGTGCTTTTAGCTTTCCCGCGTATCTTTGTTTTAATAATCCTTAATAATATTGTTATTGTTGTGCGCAGATTCGAATGCTATATCAGATGCATCAATAAATTCCGCGACCAACTTTTTTTAACCATCAAATTCTTTTATTAATCTTACAGCAGTGTCTAATTTAATAATTTCATTATCTCCAGGCATTTTTTTTAATAAATACAAATCGAATATAAATATAACGAATTACTAATTAACTATCGAACACGAACGAACTAGTTTAAAATAAACTTACCTTAATCGGAGTATTGTTAAATTTGTGGTAGTTGCCGAAGTTGTCGAAGTTATTGTTGAAGCTATTGTCGAAGCTGCTATCGAAGTTGCTGTCGAAGTTGTTGTCGAAATAGGTGTCGAAGTCGTTGTCGAAATTGCTGTCGAAGTCGAAATAGCTGTAGAAGTTATTGTCGAAGTATTATAAAATCATATACAATAGTATAAAAAAATATATATTTGTTAATTTAATAACGTTGAATACAGTTGTGGACCACACATGTTCTAATTGGCATCTGCCAAAAATAGGGAAATCTCCTTCCAAAGTAAATTCTTGAAGAAAAAGTTTGATACATAAATTGAAAAATTATAACGAACCGGACAAACAATTATGTGTTAAATAAAATTCTAAAACAAATGCTTTTTTCTAATTTTCAGGTGATTAGGGCGAGTCATGGGTTTTTCTAATCTCAATATATTGTTTAAATGTTATATATTGATAATCGCGTGAGAAGTATCGAACCTTTTCTCAAGTGTCTCTGAATTATTATATACTAAACACCAAAAATGCATAACATTACAAAATTATAAAAAAGTTTTTTTGCCGTTATAGCGAATCATTTTAGGCCGTAAGTAGAAGAGGGCCGTTATAGCGAAATGCCATATAAAGAGCGGCCTTGTAGCGAGGTATGGGTGTATAGTTCTTATTTCGAATGATTTAAATCTATTTATATTATAGATAATATTATATATTCGAAAAGTTTTTTAAATATCTTCGTGATTGGGTAATTTTTTCCTATTGTAATTTGAGGGTGATTTATATTGTGTGATTATGCGTAATTTTTGCGTATTCTTTCACTTCGTTTCAAGGCTGGTATTTGTGCATTGTAATTTTCTGTGTCGTGAACATCTTCGTTATTTGGATTTGGTAAATTTAAAGATTGGGTGCGCCTTAAATTTGATAATTGTCTTGCAAATACTGGGTTTCGCCTTTGTCTATTCTTAATTTTTATACATAAGCATGCCACTAAAAAGGAACGCCAATATATAGAGATGGTGACTATCATAATTATTACTGCTAGAAGAAAATAATAGGTGTGATCGAAATTGAAATTAAATTTGTTTTCATTTTCCAAATCTTGTATTATTTTTATGATGTCTAATAATTTATAGCTGTTTATTTGTAAAGCAGAAAAACCTGAATCTATAGGGTTGATTGTAATTAATGAGACGTTTTTTATATTAAAAGTTTTTGAAAAATTGAAAGGTGTTATATTGAACGATGGAAAAATTCTTTGAACATCACTCTTATAACGTTATGAATTTGGAGTAGATTTCAAAACATTTAAGGCCGTATATATATGATTAAAATTTTAAAGGCATTTGATTGCCTACAACTTCCTGCTAATTGTTTCCTTGTTGGTGATATAATCCATGAATTATTTTTTCTAATTTAGACCAGATACCTTTTATAATATTTGCTTGTCTCAAGTTAAATTTATAAAACAAAAATGGGTATGTGAACAAGACTAGTTTTATTCTAGTTAGACTATAATTTCTATGACGTTTGCCCAATATAATATATTGTACAATCATCACAATTCATTTTATAAACAATGTTAGTATAGTAGGATTTTTTGACTCTGGCGGGTTGCCCCGCTGTGAGGCCATAAAAAGGGGCTGGTTCGGTATAATACGTTGTATCCTTTTCTCTCTTTAACACCACACGCTGAAATAGAGGGAAGATTTGAATTTTGCGCAGTATTGTCTGGTGCGTTTTAAACAAGTTTATAGCGATTTTAGGTGCTATAAAGCAATGTTTAAAGCGCATAATAGCATAAAAGATATTTAAGGGAGGGCTTGTACTTACCGAGCTTAAGAAGCGTCATTCAAAATGTTCAAGTCCGCTTACCTAGAGTCCCAGTCAACTANTAGAGTCCGTGTCAACTAAAAATGCGTTTGTGACGTCACAAGTTAGCGCATACTAGAGATCACTATGTTAAGTAAGCGTTCCAGTATTTTAGCTAAACTCCTCTGACAAATACACAGAATGTATAGTGTGCCGCTTTCTACCTGATTGCGAACCGAACGAACAATGACCACCCTCAACCTACCGCTCCAATAGACAAGTAAAATTGTCTAAAATATTTATGCTTTTATGACACGTTTGTATTGTACTGGTCCACAACAAAATTTTGGAACGTTGACGCCTCATCACTTTCATTCAGTGGCGTGCGCTAATTGTTTAATCTAGTAGAGCAGCGCGAATTGTTTACGTTTTGCTGCTACGACGTCACAAAAGCATGATGGCCGCTAGAATTACGTCACGCACGCGATTCATGTGATTGGTCGTCATTTCTATTCCATTTTTTCGCCAATTACTCGATGAGAACGGCTTCGATTCGAACCGGCTTTTCGATATATGGCAAGGGATACACGTTTAACATTAATTGCAAACAAATATCGGCTCGAAATCGCCTCGGAAATACCGTTTTTTAAGTAAATTTCATTTGTCATTTAAGAAGCTCAATCCGTCAAACATAAATTTGCACTCAACAATCGCATTTCCGAAACGATTTCGGGCCGGTTTTTGCTTGAAATCAATGCCAAACATGCATCCCTTGCTATTTATTAACATCTCCGTCCAAATTGATGCATTTGAAGTCTATAAATGAGTGAAAATCGATTTTTAGGAGGTTGCAATTATATTTCACTCATTTCGACGCAAAACTGCTGCGATTTGGACGCGGCTTGCAATAACTAGCAAGGGAAAGAGTATTTACATTGATTTCGTGTGAATACCGGCTCGAAATCGCTGCGAAAATGCGATATTTGAGTGCAATTTCAATTTGACGTTTTGCACTTCCTAAAGCGTCATGAACAAATTCACTAGGCAATCGCATTTCCGAAGATCAAGGGCTACTTGCACTGCAACAACATCATCATCATCATCGACAACTTCATGGGTGACATGGGTGGCATCAACATCGCCGATGACATTTTCATCGACGATGACAACGGCACCGGTGTTGACAACGGCATCGACGATGACGACACCCAAAGCAACCGAAAGGACGCCGAAGCGTGGTGTTACCAGCACAGTGAGAAGCGTGGATGCCTGCACGGCAGCATTAAACAAAGGCCTGGAAAATTTAAACGAAACAAGAAACACTATTGCGGTAGAGCAGGAAAAGCAAATGGAGCTGAATACAGCGTTCCAACAAAAATTTCTGGAATTTTTTCCAAAATTAGTGATAAACTGGAATTATTGATTTCAAAATAATTTCTTTTTGGATTCGACTGTTTATTCTCGAGCAGATCAGTTGCGCACAATACATTCGTACCATGTGCTAAAGTAAATCTTCTTAAATTTTCAATTTTCAATTTCCAATTTCTCCATGGACAATACGGCGACCCGCACTTCCCGGCAACACAATCACAAACAAATTCCAAAGTGAGTACACAACACAATCAAAATAATATTCATAATCCAATTCCACCTTCGGACGATCCATTAAACACTAATTTGGAAAGACTACTACGCATTAGCAAAGAAAGATACATGCTATCAGATCAAGGTCCTTTCCATGTATACATTGAACACAAAATTCACACAAACAACATTCATCCGTTGAAGATTGGCAAATTTATATATAACGATAACAAACAATTCATCCCAAGCATCCTCAACATACAAAACCTTGGTAAAAATAAAATAAAAATCGTATTTAGAACATCTTCATCAGCCAATGCCTTCATGAACTTAGAAGCACTATCCGCAATAAATTGGATCGCTTACATACCAATTCATTACGAATATTGGCGTAATTCGGGATGTGGATCCTGAAATTGGTTGCACAGAGCTAATTACTTTCATACGTTATCGCAGTGATTCTAATAGTCCTATTACAAACATTAAAACGTCACACCATTCAAAGAATAGACGGAAAAAACAACTTAGAACAAATTAACACAGGTACCGTTTTTATAACTTTTAAAGGCAAGGTCCTGGATAGCGATTTAACAATTTTCGGAGTTAACTTTAAAGTTGAACCATATATAGGGGTAGAGTTACACAATGTTTCAATTGCTGGCGCTACGGACATCTAGCTGAAATTCTTAAAAACAGACTATTTTTCAACCACATAGTGTCTGTTGCGAAGCTTGTTACGATAAAACACAAGATGCTCATAAGGAATGTCACAAATAACCAAAGTGAAGCATTCATGAGCTTGATAGCTCGCGCAAATCATAATAAAGGAGTCAATTGAACCCAGCATGATTCGTTTAAGATGCGAGTGCATATAGCCGCTTTTCGCTTCAACATAGGAATTTCATGGCACGACATGTTATGGGAAAAACATTTTGGAGCACCACCAGGCAAATATGTGGAATCATTCATAAAGCTCACAGTTGCAGAAGAAATTTCTCAACGAGGAACCGAAACCAGATCAAAGAGAAAACGGACATCAGAGATTGTTACGAAAAAAAAAACCAACAATGATTTGGTAGAGAATATGCAAGAATTCATCTACCACCGGACGAATTTAAAATAGAAGTCGATGAATTAACAAAATCCATGCAAGTTACTACAGATCAAAGCGTGCACATTAAACAAAAACGAAGGATCAATTCGACAATCCAACGTATGTGCTTGAAAAACGGAATCGGCTGATTGCTTCCCTTTTTTAAGAAGCATTATCAGCCAGGTATGTATCATCCAAACAATGAATTGTTGACAAAGTTGTACAGAGATTACTTACTACTCCTCCAACTGATTACGGCATTGCATATGAACAAGTAACAATTGATAAATTCCAACGATTGCATAAACTTGTTATAAAAAAACTTGTCTCTTCGTGTATAAACTGAATGGCTGCTTAGGAGCATCTCTCAACTCAATCAGCTCTTGGACCTTACGAGCAACAAAACTTACATTGAATGAGGCTGCATTTTTAAAAAGGAATGATTATATTAAAATAGATGATGACGGTAAATTATATTTACACCCAGAAACACCGTTATTACTATCAAATAAGTTTTTTTCACTTTTTAAATTTATCAGATTTATTTATTATTATTTGCTACTAGAGTCAAGGTCAACTGGCAAGAACCGGTGCGAAAATGTTATTTGATCATTTACATTGGACCAAACGACACCATTTCCGTCTTTCCCGTGGAGCGTGATGACACATTTTGGGAAGAAATTCGTCCGCAACTCGAATCATTTTATGAAGAATACGTTGCGCCCGCAGTAATTTCGTCAAAATACTGCCAAGGAGCGAAACAAATTTGAATAACTTATTTATTCTTATTTGAATAACTTATTTATTCTTATATGAATAACTTATTTATTCTTATTTGAATATTTTTAATTTATTATTTATTTAATAATTTATTTGTCTGCCCAAAAGAATAACTTATGCTACTGAAAGGAGTAAACCGTACTGCCAGTGACTCAACGCCAAGTGCTAGACGGCAGTTAAAGAATTCAACCCATCTAACAATTACAAAATGAAAAGTTTTGTAATAACTGACAAAAGGTTTTTAGTGAGTATGCTCAAGAGGGAGAGTCTCACACTACCGAGTGACTGGATTCGTCACTCGGTGTCTTTAAAAGATTTTCCTTTCCTCTCGAAAAAATAAAAAAAAACCTTTATAAAAGGTCAGGGAAGCAAATCCATGGAAACAACAACGTAATGAAAAAATTGTTAGAAATGAATAAAGCAGCATTCTCCGGCAGTAACACATCGTTCAATAAATCCCAGGCCTAACATAGAAGAAGAGCTGTTAACAAACAATGCATTCTTTTTAGAATATTTGACTTTTCAAAGGTCGCTTATCAAAATTTGAGCTCAGTTCTTCAATTTGTATACAAGTTACAGTGGTTTGAACAAAAATATTTTTACGAGTTGGTCCGCTATGGAAAAATCAGAGTTCCGCTTTCTAATAAAACATTGTTTTTTAATAGGTAAAAACACTGTACAAGCCAGACAATGGCTTGTAAAATGTTATATAGATTCTGCACCATTAGAATCAACCATTAAAAGATTGTATGCAGAATTTAAAATGGGTCGAACAGACACAAACGGCGTGCTACGTGCTGGTCGCCCAAATTGTGCAATTATACCAAATAATGTGAAAAAAGTACATAAAATGGTATTACAAGACCGCAAATTAAAAGTACTCGACATTGCAGAATGTGTAAAGATATCAATAGGCAGTGTACACACCATTTTGCACGAACAGTTGCACATGAAAAAAATATATTCTAAATCGGTCCGGCGTTTGCTGAATGTTGATTAAAAACAGCAGTGCATCGACGATTCAGAGCGTTGTTTAGCACTATTTTTTTCGTCGGTATGTGACAATGGATGAAACTTGGATTCATCACTACACGCCAGAATCAAATCGACAATCGGCTGGACAGCAGCGGGGGAAAGCCGTCCAAAGCGCCCAAAATGCCAAGTTTGGACAGGCAAAGTTTTAGCTTCGGTTTTTTGGGATGCACAGGGCATTCTATTTATTGATTACGAAAGGCAAAACAATCAACAGTGAATATTATATATCATTACCGGTGCGTTTAAAGCAAGAAATTTTAGAAATTTTAAATAAACGACCCCAAATACAAAAGAAGAAGCCGCTCTTTCACCAGAACAACGCTCCGTACCACAAGTCTCTTACAACCATGGCAAAATTACATGAATTGAGGTTCGAACTCTTACAACAACTGCCCTATTCCCCAGATCTGGCTCCCAGTGACTACTGGTTGTTTGCAGATCTTAAAAAAATGTTGCAGGGGAAAAAAATTCAATCCAATGAGAAAAGGGCATTGAGTTGCTGAAAAAACGCTGGAGTCAGTGTATCTCCATAGAAGGGAACTATGATGATGAATAAATCAAATTTTGCCCAAAAAGTTGTTGCTTTCTTTGTTGGGCCCGGGGCTTATTGAACGATGTGTTATAGCAATCGGAAATGGATGCACGCAATTGGAGGAATTCGCGTCAGCAATAAATATACCCGCGATGTCATACAATCTTTACAAAAAAGTGAAAAGTAAATTAGGTGAATCCTTACTCATAATTTCTTGGGAGTCACTATTAAATGCAGACAAAGAAGAAACCAGATTAGCTATTGAAAATTACGCACTAACAGAAAAGGGAACGCCACTGATTACAGTTATAGCAGATGGAAGTTGGAGTAAAAGATCATACAAAACCAATTATAATGCACCGTCGGGAGTTGCCTGCATAATTAGTCTGCGTACTGGTAAAATATTATATTTAGGAATAAAAAACAAATTCTACGCAATGTGCATACGAAATGCAAAATTAAAACCGACCACAAGTGCTACAAAAACAGTACTGGATCGTCTTCTGCGATGGAAAGTGCAATTATTGCTGATGGCTTCCAAAGCAAATCTATGCATGGATTAATTTACAACAATTTGATCGAAGACGGAGACTGCAGCGTAATGAAAAAAGAATTAGAAATTAATCCATATAATGGACGAATGGTACAAAAAGTCGAATGTGTCAATAATTTATTAAGAAATTGTTGTAATACGCTGCAAGGCATCTGCTCAAAGAATCGCAACTCTTCAGGTCAACTTGTAAGTCCTTTTTGCGGCATAAAATTAAATAAAACATTCTACGGCTAAGGACTGGAATAAAAATGGCCGTAAAACATCACAAAGAGCAAGATATCTCGATAAATGATAAAATAAACAGCATTTTTCATGCATATCGTGTACATCAGGGATGTCAAACTCGCGGCCCGTGGGCCGCATGCGGCACGCGACAAATATTTTTGCGACCCAGCCGAGGAAGGAGCAGGAAGAAGAAAAAAAAAGTTCAACTGCTAAGTAATTAACAATAATTTATTGTTGAACGAAAAATTTATCCCGCGTAAATACGTTACTGAATATTCCGTAATGTCGTGTCTCAGTGTTTTTACTCGTAGATTACTCATAGCGTGCTGACACACACACAGTAGCATGTGTTCAGCTACATTCGGCTCTCGGGGGACGCGTGCACTCAGAAATTGTACGCGTCCCCCGAGAGCCGAATGTAGCCGGACACCGAACACATGATCTCAGTTCTCCAATCATAACTTAGTACGATATATTAGTGCACGTAATAGAAAGAATTTTGCTTTATTATAAATTATTACTTAATTCATATTACTCTCATTGATTTATGCAGTTATTCCGTCTCTCTGGTAAATTAATGTTAACAATAATATTTTATTAAAAGGTTTTTTTTTTAACAACTGTGTATTTATTCCAGCCCTTTGTATTCAGTATGTCTATATCAAAGCCTAGTGGTAGTAAAATTAAACGAAAAATTGCTGACGAACATAGAATATTCCAAGTAAAATGGGAATTAGAATATTTTTGCTGTGAAATAAAAGATAAAATAATCTGCTTGATATGTAAAAATACTATTAATGTACCAAAGTTATATAATATTAAACGTCATTACGAACAACACCAGTCAAAATATGACAATATCGAAGGATTAATAAGAGAAGAAAAGTTGAAAGAGCTCAAGTTAGGTCTGAAAAAGCAACAGTTAATGTTTAGTAAAGTAATGCAAGAAAGTGAAACAGCGGTACATGCAAGCTACGTATTGTCCGAGTTGATAGCTAAACACTCGAAGCCTTTTACTGACGGTGATTTCATCAAGGAATGCCTAATTAAAGCTGGAGAAATTGTTTGTCCTGGAAATGTGAAGGCTTTTCAATCAATTTCATTGTCTCGAAATACAGTTGCGGAAAGAGTTACTGATTTAGCCGCCAATTTAAGTGATCAGATCAAAGCAAAATCATCTAGTTTCGAAAGTTTCTCCATTGCCTGTGACGAGAGCACGGACATTAGTGGGAAAGCTCAATTAGCAGTGTTTCTTCGTTCTTGCGACAAGAATTTTAACATTTTTGAGGAATTACTGGAATTAATACCGATGCCTGGTTCTACCACAGGACAAAATATATTTACTTGTGTTTTTGAACTTCTGCAGAAATACAATCTACCTTTGGCAAAATTAAATTCTGTAGCTACAGATGGCATCAATGACCGGGAAAAACAAGGGCTTCGTAGCATTACTAAGAAAAAAAACTTAGTGAAATTCACGGTTCAAACATTCATCATATGTTTTTTGTCATATATAAAAAAAGTTATAAATTTTATAAGATCTCGAGGCTTAAATCAGCGTCAATTCACTGCTTTCTTAAGTGAGTTAGATAGTGAATATTCAGGTTTGTCCTACTATACCGAGGTACGTTGGTTATCTTGCTCCAAGATTCTCAAACAATTCTGGGATTTGAAAGAAGAAATATGTCAGTTTTTAAAAAAGAAAAATCAAGACGCAAGTTTGTTTTCCGATCCAATATGGATACAAGATTTATCTTTTTTGGTTGATATAATGTTTGACATAATTAAAGCATTCAAATGTAAACTAGTTATTTGGGAAAAATAACTCAAAAATGAAGATTTGACGCACTTCCCGCCGTGCAGCATGAACAAATCAAGTTTAGATGATACTTGTTCGTATCAAAAATACGCAGAAAAAATTGCAAATTTAATAACTGAATTTGAAACGAGGTTTAATGATTTTAGTTCCCTAGAAGACAATTTTGTTTTGTTTTCTTCGATTTTCTCAATAAGTATAGACTCAGTACCCAGCAAATGGAGGTGATCGAGATTCAATGCGACTCAAATTTTAAAGCAAAATTCATTGAAGTGGGCGTGCCTGAATTTTACAAATTTTTACCAGCCAGGTTTGAAAATACTCGAAAATTCGCATATGAAATTATTTCCATGTTTGGTAGTACTTATCGCTGCGAGCAATTATTTTCAGTCATGAAAGGTACTAAGAACTACCCCTAACAAAATCAGAAGTGGGATATTGTACAAGATGTCTTCAGATAAACATATTAAGCAAGAAAAAGATATGGACGCGACCACGTGCCACGCGAACAATGGTCACGACGACATCGCTGCTATTGTGTCAGCAGCCGTGACGGCATGTATCCAGAACATGCCGATTACTCCATCAAAGAGAGAAGATCAGGTTGGTTTTCCGCTGCAGGAAG